>OOFC01026545.1:0-11059 GCA_900323345.1 Pseudochromis fuscus | reverse complement strand
TGTTTGTTTATTGCCTGCGAGTACGAGGACATAAAGTGCTACAACCATGTCTGATTGTCTGTGGGATGTAATAAGAGTTTTTGCAGCCTACACGAAAATCTTGATCCTTAAATGCTCACACTGCTGATGATCAGTTATAAGACAAGAGCTTTTTTTTTTATCAGCAGGGCAGACAAACAACATCCTGAACACCAATTTGATCCAATAGAATGACATCATCTTGCAACACTTAATTAATTAAACAATTGAATGAACCTAATCAGGAACTATTGATAATTGGTTAATTTTTAATCATGTAGGAAATATAAATGTGTGAAAGCTTAATAAATTTACTTTTATTTTATGTGGCCTCTGTTTACTTACTTTTTTATGGACTGAACTGTAACTCAAGAATGAAAATAAGTGCTTACTAATTCAGTTTTTAGCCATGTCCTGATAACAATACAACAAGTTAGTGGCCCAGCACTGTCCCCATCCAGCCAGCCATCCACATGTTTCACAACAGCTCAGTTGGACATCTCTGGTTTGGTGGCTGCTGGTGATGTTGGGGAGGTGTTTTTTTTTTATTCATGTTTTTTAATAAGTGCAAAAGGTAAGATAGAAATCAAGGAGAAGCAGGCCAGCACCGAGAGAGAGGGAGAGAAAGAGGCTGGAGGCCATTCAGACAGTGCAGAGAAAAGGAATTCCGTTAATCCGCCACTGATCCGGTACAATGGCAGCCTTGTTGTCTGTCCCGTTTGCACTCACTTACCACAAGTTTGCGTGCGTCGACCGTGCTCACTGATAGCAGCCGTGCCAAAAAAAAGCCCACAGTAAAGATAATGGTTTAATAGCGATAATGTGTGGATCGGGGCTGCTTGTGTCAAGAGACTCATCGCCTGGAGACCCAGAAGGACACACACAGATACACACACACATACACACACAGGACTTGGCCGAGCGACTGTTTGACATCCATATTTAGTTCCTAACTAACCGACGGGATGTTGTAGTTAACTTTCGCCCACACAAACTCATTAAACAGAGCATCCTCGCGTGGATGTAAAAACTACCTCAGCGTCCCCACACACCGTGTTTAGTCTGAGTTAACCGCGGTGGAAGCTTCACTCCTTACCTCGGGGAGAGAGGGGTTAGGCGGCAGGTCGCTCCTGAAGGAATCCCATCACCGATAAAAACAAAACAAACACAATGGCGAGCGTCGTTGAGCGGATAAATCGACTAAATCAGGGCGCTAATCCTCCAGCCGTGTGTGTTCATCTCTGTTCGTCTCCGTCCGAAAACTTCCAATCACAGCGGTGCACCTGAACCACCGCAGTCCCGCTGCTCCTGCTCCTCTGCAGCGGCGGCCGTCGTTGTCGCGGACATGAGTGACGCGAGAGATAACGTTATTAACGTTAATAACAGGCAGCGCGAGTGATCTCTGCGTGCGCGCGCCTCGCAAGCCCCATTCACCGCTGCTGGACCGCGAGGTGACTGACGGGCACGCGCGGGACATTTAGCGTAGATTGGTAGTTCAGTCAAACAAATACAAATATGACCGCGTGCTGTATGACGTAGCGTTAACTGATATAAGACAAAGTTAAAAAATTAAATACACCTGATAAAATTGAATACACCTGACACCAATTAAAAGTCACCTGACTCTCATCCAAGTACAACAAGCCTTTTTTATGTATATCATAGAATTAAATACTAATTCTGTAAAGATTTCATTGATGGTTATTAAATTATGTTTTATGAAATAACACGTTGTATTTAACCAATTTTGTCTGTTTGAGATAACACTTTTAAATAAAGTTGGCATATATTTTATTAAGACAATGACAGCAAAAAGTTAATTCAACAAACAAATTAAGCTTTACCCGTTTAATAAATGTACAGTAAACTTAAAAATCCCAAAATTGTCGACTCAACACAGAAAAATGATGTCACACACGTGGGATGTCTGTTTATGTGGAGTAAAAGTTTTTTGTTTCAGTTTGACGTCTCTGAACATTTGTGTAAACTGCACTAAAAGTAAAAGTAAAGCAGGTTTGAGGCTTTAAACTTTAAGAAAGAGAGTGGGGAAAAAAGATACAAATATTAATATAGTTGTGGTAATTTGATTAAACTCAACTTTATTTTGGAAATGGCTCACTGGTGCTGCCTAGTCATCCATTTATAGCTTGCAAATATCTCATAATATTATTCAGGGCTTATTATAAACTGAAATAATAAATGTTTGGAAACTAGATTTTGATGCAGGGCCCCTCCACAAGTCATGGTCAGATAGCTCATTATTTAGGACCCACCTTATTTTAAATTGTGCTTTTTTGTTTCAAAGCATTTAATGTATACAGCAGACTTTTGTAATTAGCACAGTTGTTACTAATAAAACCAGTGGAGACGGATGAACCTTTCTGCTCATGACCTTTTTTTTCCAGGCTTTTAAAGCTCCTGTCCTAATGTGCTTTCAGTGCCAGTGATGTGGGACGAGCCTTGCTGTCCTCCTTCTGTGCAACAGTGTATGCAAAGGTTTGCCATCCAGTTAGACCAATTAAGAGAAAAGCTTCCAAAATAAAACCTTTAAAATACAAATTCTCTATTTTTGTATCCCTGTAATACTATTCAGCTGGGAAAGAGGGAATTTTGTGAATAAAAAAATAAATAGATAAAAAGATTAAAAAATAGAAAAAAACAAAACAAAAACTGGAGCCTAAAATGAACTGTTTCACTGATTTCATAAGGGCCTGCTATTTTCTAAAGACTGGACCTGAAAAGTAAAAATTTGGGTTGTGGAAAGGGGTTTGTGGTTCTGTGTGATATGTTTCTTTCTTTTTGTTTAGCTCTTTATATTTAGAGGCATTTCTAATACTGTAGTTATGTTACTGTGATATCAATCACATCGACAGTGACCTCAACAGCACCATGGACTACAGCTGCAAAAAAGTGACCACAATGATGAAGGAACATCTCTTGGAGACAGAAGAGGAACATTGAAGTCATTACTTCTCTTTGAGTTTTGCACAATCACGTTGTCAGCTGAACTCATCTTTGATGTCTTCAGCCTCAGCAAATTGACACTTCAACACTGGATTCTTGTTTGGTATTGTTTTCAAGATGCTCGAGATGTGTTACTTAAGTTTATTTGCTTTCATTTTACAAGGTCTTACAAAAAAAACTGACACACAACCATCACCAACAAAAGAACTGATCTGCTTAGCACAAAACAGTTTTATTTCACTTGCCAATCTGGTGCAAAGCAAGCAAGTTGATCATATATATTTGCAGTTTGCAGAAGAAGGCTTTTTGTTTGCTCTTTTTAATGCATGATATATTTCATTCTGGACAAACTTCTTTCTCCATCTCAGAGCTAAAGGGCTCAGGCCGCTTGCTGCTGGGTCAGACATTTGACACCAGAGGGCTCACTCACTCACTTCTGGGCACTGTGAAGTGTTGGATTCTCATTTTTTACAAAGGGTGGCGACAAAGCCTCATCGCTACAGTACAGTCACTCTGTTTACAGACCTCTCCTTACCCTGAGGCTCACAGGGCATTTTAGTGAGAGGCCCCAAGAGGTGTTGTACTCAAAAGATGCAGTTAACAGTCTTGAATTTGACGCCATTTACCTAAATGTGTGTTCCAACCATAGACTGTATACAGAAACGGACAAAGCAGGTGGTGCTGAAAAATGGGAACAATGTGGAAGTTAAAAAAAGTGCAGTACTCCCAAAATCTGGTGAAATAAAGTTTATAATTAAGTAGATATTAGGCTTCAAAAAGAGGAAGATTTATGGGTGTGGTTAATTTGATCAGCAAGCCTGATCTCCAACGAGACCAAGTCCCATCTCCTACACATTGGGTGGTGTCCTAACTTCTGGCTTCAAACGACCAACATGGCAACGTTCAAATATCAATCTCTTGGCTTCAAAACGCAAGTCCACAAACCAGCGGGTGACGTCACGCTTGCTTCATCTGTTTTTATACAATATGGTTCCAATATTCTATTAAATTGGTCTTGTTGGTAGTTTTTGAATTAGGAGTATTTTCTTCTCATGTGCTGTGTGACATGTACTGTTTGAGGTAAATACTTATTTACTCTTCCCAGTGTTATAGGGTCAAAAATGACCAGTTTGTAACACAGTAAACTCAGTACATTTAATTTCAGCAGATAACTTTTGATCTTTTCTAGTTCAGCTAAAGAACTCGTTTGACATTTTGGGAAATATTTGACTTCTTGAAGAGACTTAGATAATATTAGAAGGACTGGATGCTGAATAAGAAACTACTGTGAGACTTTGTTAGAAGTTAATAAAATCTTCAACATTTATTTTATGCATCAAATTTATTATCAATCTTAACATTAACAAGATATATTGTTATAATAAGTGACAGTCTGAGGTGATGTTAAAGATTTTATTTTAAGTGATGATTATCAGATGTCTTTACATGTCTTTTCATTAATCTGCTATTTTTTAAATGATGAAGATTCTTCTCTGATCATATTATCTGCTTGTATGTAACATGTTGCATGTCTGCAGGATTCTCTCCCTGTTATTGCATAATTAAGATAAATACGTGCCACAGAGGAAATCATACAGGTTGAAATGATCTTGTTTGTGTAGCACGTTACTGGCAGTAAAATCATGGACACTTGGGGAGCTGCATGTTTTGTTCAGCTAGTTTATGACAATGCCTCAGTTTAGACAGATCAGCATCAATCAATTTCCTCACTCTTCCGCCATTTTCCAACGTAATCTTATTTAGCCATTCACTGCTGATGTTCTTTCCACTATCAGCGATTTATAATGAAGAGTCATCTCTGCCGCTCAATCTAATCTCGAGGCAATGCCCCAGATATAAATAGAAATATTTTTAAAATCTTTTTATTTTTCCACCTGTATGCAAGGTTCAAATACCATTTAATAGCACCATCAATATGTTAAACACATTGTTACCTGCAGCTGTGCTGTAAGGATTTTCAGAAGCAGTGTCACCCTTTAATGTGAGCTGTTTAATGTAAGAATAAGGAGACATTCATGTACTTTTGTACATGTGAAGGTGTTTTTTTATTATTTAGACTCAACAGCAAATCTGTCTTTTATGAATATTACTAACAATGTTGTGAGGAAGTGAAAAACTCAGTTGAAATTTGACAGTATGGATAAAAAAAATATAAATATATTTGTAAGTCAAAGCAACAGCTAAAGATAAAAAACCCTTTTTAAATGGTGAAGACAGGAAGGTCAAAGTAACCCTGCTAACACTACAGAGTCTTTTTGATGATGAAATAAAAGTATTTTTACAGAATTTCTGTCTTTTCTTTGGCATCGCAATCCAAACCAGAAAAATGCAGTAACAGACAATAATGCAGATTAATAAAGAAAGACAGAAGGTTTTGGAAGTGTCTATAATCCTGTACAGTAACTGTGATGCGTGTGTTTAAATCTATGATGTTGTTGTAGTGGTAGCTAAGGACTGCTTCATGTAGATGCTTGTAAATGTAGTAGTTTTATAATATCTCTGAAAGGTGTGTCACCAGTTAAGGGCAAATTCCAACAATAACAATCATAGGGTCACGAGTAACACAATTTGACAGAACAGCAGTTATGTCTCTTTCCTTGGGTATTGTTGGGGTTTTGTGTCTCAGTGGTGCCATATTAGGCGAATCTGAGTATGCAAAATGGAAAAACATAAAGGGTGGGGCATCAATTCAGGGTGGGTGATCTCCACATTTTTGTTGCTGTCCGTGTTACGCAGCAGAGCTGGTGGTGACAAGAAAAACAGTTGAAGATTTACCATCTTTACATTTTCAGGTAAGAATTATTTATGTCCTTGGCTTTGAATATGTGGGTTTAAACCTGATTAAAAGCTAAACTGAGTTATTAACCCAATCAAGGGCTTAAATCTGCATATATATGGTGCAGTCAGTCTGCAGTTTCATGCCTGACAGTAGTTATTGTTGAGAGGAACTGTTTTTGAAGAGCAAAGCACAGTCTGATAGATATGTCTGTAACTTTAAAGTAAAATTTCAGTCGTTCGCATTTGGTGGTTTATTATAATGTTTATTAATTATAAGGTTATAAATAAATGTGAACTTTAATTAGTATGACTCTGAAAGAGAAACATACTCCTGTGTTTTGTGTGTGACAGTTTTGGCTTAAAATACTTTATCTCTGATCAGGTATGTTTTTGTTGGTTTTGTTTTTAAAAATCAGATAATTTTGGTATTTGCCCAAATAGGTACATATTTCATAAGAATTGTTAAAGCAATTAATTCAATAATTCCAGTTTTTCAATGTCATTTTGGTCCCAAATTAAAGGTTTTGTCATTATCAGTTTAAAAAAAGATACTGACTTTTGGCTATATTTTGCCTAAAACAAAAAGAAAACAAAGAAATGAAAAGAATTAACTGTTTTTTCATAATTCTGATTTCCCCTGAGGTTTCATTTGATTGCAATTATCCTCAAGCTCAAAACATGATTGATGTTTTTTTCGATTGTAATTTTATGTTGACATTTGCAGTTTAAATAAATCAGGAATAGCACATCTGTTGTTTGGCAGATAATATTCAGCAGATGTAATGACATTTCTAACAAATGAAACATACCTATTGGGAATATAAACAACATAAATCCGGAGAACACATATTAGTTATAGTCAGTGGTGAACATTTAGAGATACATGTTTTTACATACACTGACTGACTGACAGGCTTTTGTAATTCTAAGTCAAATACCTTTATGACTATATTTAAATTCCTATTTCCTCTTTGATTCTTTGAGATCTAAATTGGATTATCTAACTCTGTGGGTAACACTTGTTGGTGTAATTTGTTTATCTGACAAAGCTAATCTACTTATACACTCACAAACTGCAGCGCCTATTATGTAATAATAACTTCCTCTTTCCTTGCAGGGACAGATGACTTTCATCTAATAAACAGAAAGCCAGAACTCAGTTTTTTTTTTTTTAATTCATGGTTGCCATAAAGAGGACGAGTGGAAACATCAGATCATCCTGAGGACAACTTTCACTGTCATCGAGGAAGCCTTCAGCGTATCAAAATGTCAATCACTGACTTCAAGAGACTTGAGTTCTTCAGCAACATCCTGAACGGTTGCAGCGTAGGCCCGTTCTGTAATAACTCTGCGATGTTTTTTCACAACATGAGTATTGACAGAGGGCAGGAGATCCTTGATGATGCACCCCCCTGGCTGAGAATAGTCATCTCTGTGGTGTACTTTGTTGTGGCTACAGCGGGAGTGTTGGGGAACATGTTGGTAATGTTCCTGCTGTATTCTACTCACACCATCAATACAGGCACCATCAATTTCTTTGTCTTCAATTTAGCTCTGGCTCACCTGCTGTTTTCTCTGGCCTTACCATTTTGGGCTGTGGACATGGCGCTGGACTACAGCTGGCCATTTGGCTTGCTCACGTGCAAAGCTGTATCCTTACTCACTGGCCTGAATGTCTTTGCCAGCTGCTTTTTCCTGACAGCTATGAGTTTGACCCGGTACTGCTATGTGGCAACGGCTCTCAAGCCCAGCACTTCCCTGTGCAGCAGGTCTTGCACTTCTAAGGTGGCCACAGCTTTTATCTGGGCCGCAGCACTCGTAGCGGCAGCACCCCGAGGTGTGTTTGCAGACCTGAGCCTTGTGGGCAGCGGCAACGACACAGCATGCCTGCTCCGTTTCCCAGATGGTACAGCCTGGCTCGGAATAAACCAGCTCCTGCGAGTGGTGCTGGGATTTCTGCTGCCCTACGCCATCATCATCCTCTCCTACCTGCTTCTGCTGCGCTTCCTCTGCAGGCACAAACTGAAAGGCAGCAACTCTCGGCGAAAGGCTGATATTTCAAAGTCCGTGGCGGTGGTGGTGCTTTCATTCTGCGCCTGCTGGTTCCCGTACAATGTCCTTACACTCTGGGGTATCCTGATGCACCTTGACATTGTTGATATGAGTCCCTCATTTTACTTGGCTCAAACGTACTTTTTCCCTCTGGCCAACTGTTTGGCTTTCACCAGCAGCTGCTTCAACCCCGTGATCTACTGCCTGGTTAGAAAAGAATACCGTGTAGCTCTGCATAATGTGCTCCTTAAACTGAGTCTGGCTATTATGTCCAAGATGCCCTATGGCATTAATCCTGAGGAAGGGTCAGGGCAAGCCGGGCAGCTGGGTATTCCACTCAACAACATCTACAGCCAGACATCCCAAACTGACACGAGAAGACATGGACCACTGTCAAGACTGCCAACTGCAGTGTCCCCTCTGTAAAGCTACAATACAATAATTGAATTAAATACACTTATGTGAAATGAATATGTTGTGTGACAAAGATGGGATGTATTACAAGTTTTGACTGTGACTTTATAAAGACTGGGGAGTACCGTGAGTTTATTTTAGATCTGTTTTGAGAAGGTGCATCTTAAAAACTGTACCTAAGCTTTGCTCGGACAATATGAAGATTTGAGATTTGAGCGTGGTTCATTTATTCAAAGATCATGTCATATTACATGCAAATACACCACACACCTATCTAGAAGAAATCCTTACACTGTGCCATGTCTCATCCACTTTCTTTCTCCCTCTTGTATATTTACAAAGAAACAATATACAACTGGACAGATGCTTAATACAGCATATGGAGCACTTATTACTGCTGCATTGTAGATCTAATCGTGGGTGACTTCGTTTTAAAGTGTTGTCGTGTAAAAACATTTTTGCCATTTCTTTGAATAGAAGTTAAAAATATAACCTACATTATCCTCTTTGTATTGTGTATTTTATTTACTTGAAAAGTAAACCGCTGAGTCGGTAAAAGAGGTGAAAATGTTTATCACGTGGACTGAACTTGTAGCTCAAAAATGTAACAAGTCAAATGTAACAAGTTTGCCTCAGGTTTACTAACGGTCAGATATGTCATTCAAGTTGTATTATATTGGGACAAACACATGTGGAGATTCGTTTTGTGTAAATGCAGTGCTGTTTTGAATGAATAAAATCATTTTGTTGTTAAAGAGAGAATCGTCTGTCATATACAGAAATTGCTATTTTTTAAAACAGAATATCACTCCTGACAAACCTGAGCTTTGTCTCTCTAAAGAGTCAAAAATGCTTAATTTAACATCAAAATATAAAGATGGCTAATATGGAAAATCCTCAACTGCTCCATCTTCTGCCGTCTGTGACTCCAGTACGCCACAAGATGGTGATGTTGTTTAATTTTTAAAACTGAGTAAGGCCTACAATAACCCCTCCTAACATGGAGACACTTCTATCAGAGGAGGCTGGATGATTCAAGTCTAATAATGATAATCATGATAATATCATCAACTCAGTACAGTTGAGAAACATTGTGGGTGAGGAATAGTTGGAAAGAGGCTTAAGGAGTTCGTTGAAATCGATACCACTGTCACACTCGTAGCTAACATGTAGCGACTGCCTGTAGCTGCTTACTTCAGCAAAAGTAATGTAGATTCACTGAGGTAGAAAAATCTTGATTAAACAAATATATAACGTGATTATCAGTGAACTTTTGGATATGGGGGAAGCAGTCATCAATCTCAACAAAACAGTGTATTCTGAAATCTTGAACTGTTTCCTCAGGATGCTGCATTGAGGTCTTTTCTGGACTCGAACAGAAGTCTGAGGAGTGTCCCTTTAATAAAAAATAAATAAAAAAACATTGCTTGCTTTCTGTTTGGTATTTGTCCATGAATTACAGTGCAGAGAGGAAATGAATCACTTCATGGGACTAAAACCTATTAGTGTGTTTATATAAGCAGCAGTTGACTTTTTCAACGCAGATTGAAAAACGTGACTCAACCCAACTAGTAGAGGAGGCACTGTACTGTACTGCAGACATAACCATTGACATAATAAACACAAGCATGCAAGATTCATGAAGGAGTGTGATTGCCACTGATAGGAAAGTGAAGGAGCTGTGAAACTGATTCAGCTTCATTTTCTTGCTGTTGGTGCCTGCAGTCCTTTGGCATCGTGCATGTCTCTGATGGAGAGCAGCTGACATCCCATTACCCACTCAGTGACTGAAATGGCATGAGGGAATGCTAAGCCAAGTTGTGATGACTGACCTGAGAGGATGGGCTGTGATTAGTTGTGACACAACAAAGCTGTGAGTTGACAGAGAAGGAGTATTGTTCCATCCTTTGAAAAGAGCACAACTGGCACTATCAAAAAGTGCAGCTACCCATCACCTGTAAAGCTCCTTACATAGTATATTACATCTATTTTTTTAACCCTGTAACACCTGAGCCTGCACATTTCTGCCTGGACTTTCATATGCTTATTTTGATTTCAAAAATGTAAAATCTAACATTCATGTGCAGTTGAAGTGTTTTTGTTCACTAACACTCTAAAATCAAAATCCGTTTTTGTGTTTTTCTGCTATTCTTGCTTCATCATCACTGTTATTACACTCTTACACACGTAGTATATAGTAAATCAGCTGTTATGCCAGCTTCTATGAGAGGTGCTAGCAGTGGTGTAGTCTAGTTTATTGTAGTGGGTATACTCTGTTTCCAATCCCAGCCTCGTACACCCCCATCCTGGAGCAACATCTGGCCCACAGCAGCCCTCCCAGAGCAGTAGCTGCTCTAAAACAGCCCCACATAAGAACCACCACATTCATTAATGTATAAAGTATGCACCCACACATAATTGAGATCATGAAAGACTGGTTATGTATTATCTAAATGTAAATATATTGTAAGCAATACAAGATGGATAACAGTCATTAACAGCAGGACTTTAATCAACCACTGAACAGCCAGTGACAAGACAAAATAAATAAGTTTCAAATAAAGAAAAATTTATGAATAAATAAACAACAATATACTTATAGCCTATAAATAAAATTGCAGCAATCAATTGCAAAAAATCATGTAAATAACACAAATAAACTTCTCTGAAGCTTGAAAAGGCACTAAAGTAACTGACTTTTAACCAGCTTTGTATCATCACAACATCAGCAGTATCAGAAAAATGTAAACAGTCTGTAAACAGTCCTGCACAAACTCTCTTCAGTCATCGGGCTCCCTAAAGCTAGCGTTAG
>OOFC01026540.1:0-10196 GCA_900323345.1 Pseudochromis fuscus | reverse complement strand
GTATCAGACTGTTTCTTTTTCGTGTTTACTGAATCAGGGAAAAGTTTCCCTCCACGTTTGTGATGCACTAACTACGTGATAAAAAGTTGCACTACCTGTTGTACCTTGCTGTTGGTAAAAGATAATACTACCTCACTGACGTTACCTCGGGGAAAAAAATAAAACAGCTGTTCATGTAGCTTTGAACTGTGACAAATGGAGTTGGAAATACATTGTTTTCAACGAAGGCGGCGCAAATACCAGTAAGAGCTACCGGTACGTACGGTACCGTGTTGTGAATGTACTAGCTTGTTTTGGAGTGAACGGAGTTGTCAGAACGTTGGTTTGTTTTCTATTAATAAAGTTTGACTGACTGACTTATCTGACTGTTTTGTTGACATTCACTTTAGTGCAGCTTCATCTAGATGGATGATAACACAACCCCAGACACTATGGTAGTTTCTATTCTATGCACCTTAGAATGCGGTGCACCTTATATATGAAAACAGTTATAAAATAGGCCATTCATTGAAGGTGCACCTTATAATCTGATGCGCCTTATAGTGTGGAAAATACAGTAATACATTTGGTTCGGTGGTGGTAGCTGTGTTTATTTCTATTTACATGCTCATGATTTAGCCTCTCATTGCGTCACCTGCAGGTTCCTGTTGTAATAAATGGCACAAATTAAAAAAGTAAAAGAAACTACCAAAAAGAAGGAAGAGCAGGAAAGTTTGTGATGTAGTAAAAACCAGTCGACTTCTGTGAAATGTGAAAATATCACAATTACATGTAGCCTATTGAGACACTGCGGTAATATGTGTCTGAAACAGAGACGATGATGATTTACTAGTGCACTAATTTAAGTAAAAACCTGTTTATTTTTTCTGTCTTCATTTTTCTTAAGTTACATTAAATTCTTTGCAACTGAATTTCAAGGTTAGCAAAAGAAAATCCCAGAATTATTCCTTCTATTTATATTTAATTGAGAAGCAAATATCACAAAATGAAAGAAGTGTTTGTTACATTGCTGCTGATCTATTAACTCCATTCAGTCATTTCAGCAATGAGAACATTCCTGAGATAATCGTTATTTTTTTCTCACGTCAGGCTCAGTTTTTGGATATTTGTCCATTTAGTTAAATGAACAGTAAATACATGCATGGGTTTATGGCTGAAACACTGAGAGCCCATAACTTTCAACAATGTCTGACCATTTGTGAAGAGGTTGTTAATGCTGAACCCAGATGATGTCAGAGCACTTCGACCAATCAGAGGAATGCTGGTTGAAATGCTCTGACATCACATGGGTTCATTTAAAATGCAGGGTTCAGAGACGGATATCTTTGCTGAATGAACTCTGTTGTCAAACATTCCCATGATTTATCAGTTTATCTCTTCCAAGCTGTAATTTCACCGCAGGTTTTTATCCCTTTAAAAATATAAAATCGATTCCTGGTGATTAAAATACAAAAGTTTTAATTGTTCATTTTCTCATTTTGACTGCAGCATAAAACTAAAAGTATGTAAAACAAAATTTTACTTGTTTTTTTTAACGTTAGATTCATAAATTACTAAACAAAAACGTGAAAACAAAAACAAAAAAATCTTTTTAATTTATAAATTTAGATAATTTGTTGAATATGAAAACACTATTTGATTAGTATAGTGTTTGATTTGTTTAATTGTAGGTTACACACTAAAAAATGCTGGATAGCTATTGGATTAACTGCGTGTTAATCCAATACTGCTATTTTAATTGGGACAAAAAAACACAAAACACTGAGTAAAATCTATAAAATATTGGGAAAAAAACAACAAAAAGTTGGATAAAAATAACAAATATTGGGGAAAAACACAAAATATTTGATAAAAACAATCCATTAACAGAGCATGCAATTTCTGGATTAAAATAACCCAAAATTTTTGTTGTGTAGAAACTTCCCAAATTTGACTTTAGTTTTTGGGTTAATTTTCTGAAACACAAGAAAATTGCATCGGTAGTAGCTTAGCAACGATTTAAAAATCAGAAATAACCAAGTGAAAGTTTCTGTTCAAACTACAAATCAGAGAAGAGTGAGTGTGTCACCTGTTGTATTGACTGAAACTGGGGAAATCTTAATTTAACTGGTTTGTCCTGCCTGTTGAGACTTCGTTGTAAAAGGCTCAACAAATATTTCATGTTTTTTACTTTTCCTAAAATCCAGCACCATATTTACAGTTGTGCCTTTAGGAATCACATTTTAAAGTATAAGTAAAAATTGCTCTGGATCTAATTAAACAGTAAATGTGAGCGATGTCCCCCGATGGCGAAGTGGGAATGCCAACGCGCTGTGGAAACCGTTCTTTAGCCTGCAGTCACTTCATCAGCTTAATTACTTTCACTGAGAATTTATCAAGTAATTTGACTTAGTTTCAATTAAAAATCTTACCTCCTAAATGTTCCCATTTGCAGTCGTCCTCAGCTGATCTGAAATGTATTATTTCATCTCTCACAGCGCCTGTTTCCCTGTGTCCAGAGGAGATGTGAAGGTTTCTGCTGTTTGCTCAGCTCAGGGCTTCGAGTGAATAGCTAATCCTCCAACTATAAAGGTCTGAGTAACCTTTCTAACACAATTTCACAAAAGACTGCTCTGTTTGCTCTGCTCGCAGAAATAAAGCTAATTACAAAAACCCGCCCAAACGTCTTGACCTTTCCCTCTGGGTAATTACAGCTTCTCATTTCTCTTCTTTACTTATTTTTCTTCGCCACCCGCCCATCCACCCATCCACCCATCCACCCTCCTCCCTTCTCTCTTTTCTTTTCTTTTCTCTCCCCTGATGCGTTCGTCTTAATGGCATCCTTCTCCGCTCTCCTCCTCCATCAGCTGGACACTCAGATGAAAAAGGAAGAGAGGGAAACATCTAAAGTTTAATTTCGGTTTGGTCCGGATGAAAACGCAGCCGGTCCTCAGTGCACATTCACTCAGTGAAGGTCACACACTGTTTGATTGTGAAGCGCAGCGAAACTGCCACTGTGACCTAGATGTAAACTGCAGAGACGCTGCAGGACGTTCAGTGGATAACATTTGAAAAAACAAAACCACTGTATTTAAAGAGGGAGATGCTCAGATCAGAGAATAGTCTGACACTCTTGTTTCAGTGGCATCACTTCACTGACTCCTGCAGCAGTTTGTCACTGCGCTCACTTACCGTGTTGCTTTGAGGTAATCCACCTTCCAACAGCAGGTGGCGCTAGATAACGACAGGCCTCCAGAGACTGATGATCAGAAACAGCCTGTATAATGAATGGACAAAGCTAACATGGTGTCACCGTCTGGCTTGTTTTGAAGTCAGGAGATCAGCATTCAAACGTCACCCTATTGGTGGTTTGGAGCCAGAAGTGACCATATTTGGATATGAAGGGAGGAGTGAGGAGGCGGGTCTGACCTTTGAACCTGAGGTCACCGCCCAGTGTGTATGAGACTTGACTTCAGTGCTGGTTTCATTGGAGACCAGACCTGTCAATCAAACTAATCCCGCCCCCAACACCTCCCCTTCTCTCAGCCTAATACATCCTATAAAAAAATAAATGCAAATATAAATGATCAATGATTTTCAGATGGACCAGATCACTGAGATGAAGACATGACTTTAACTAATGACATCAGTGTGACTTGTGGAGAAAATGTGTTGACCGGATATTTTACAGGATTGGAAATGTCCGTCAGGTGCATTGTACAATTTTGCACTTCTGCATTGGCCTCATTTTTTCACCCTGTTGTATTGTCCATTTCTATACAGTCTATGGATGAAACTGAGGGGGAATAGTATAAACTTAGGTGCACCTGCAAACATTTCACAATAAAAGCCTGACAGAAACATATCATTTCAATAAACAAATTGTTTTACAATTCTGCAACAAGCATGTACAACATTACAAATCTGAAACATATGATTGATGTTGTCGAGTAAAATGATGACATTGTCACAATGTAGTCAGTACATGTGCAGGAATAATGCTGTGTCAGCAGTTAGTCCAGTAAACAAACATTAAAACATATATATATAAATTAAGTTGACTGATGACTGAAAATTTGGATTTTTAAATTGAAGTCAATTGGATCTGGATTTTTTTGGAGCCAGCCTCTAGTGGTTATTAGGAGTATTGCAGATTGTTTGTACTTCCATGGAGCCTAAGTCCATCACTGTCATATAAATTCAATATAATCGACAACTGTGCTATCTTTACTGACAATATTTGCAATCATATTCCATTTTTTTATGCACATTTTAACATTTTTCGCATTAAAACACCTGAGTGGAAAAATTGCAAAAACGCTTCGACTTGAGAGAACAGGAAAAGTTATTGTTCAAAGGTAGATACAATAATAGAAACAGGTTCAGCAGATAAGGGTCAGCGTCTTCAGGGAGCTGTTTTTGCACTGGAAGCGTGCATGGCTTAATGTTGACTTATTGTTGCTAGGTTACATAATCCACCCTCGATCACTTCCTCATTGCTTTGTTGTGAACAAAGAAGTCTCTATTGTTTAGTTCAGAAAGATGAAACCTAAAATCAGGCCAAAATATAAATGGTAGGCAGTGGGAAACTGTAACCTTGTTGGTCTTTAAATTTACCATTTTTGTCAATCATGAAATTTTTTGCTGTTTCCATAAACGTCTATGTTTATCTGGATGAATGGTAACATATTGTAATATTACTTGTGTTGAGTATTTGTTATTTCAGGACATGTCTATAAAACTGTTGATATTCTCAACTATCCACTCCATTCGCTCCACTGTCGTCTCAATGTCAGCAGTAACATTACTGTGGTTAGCTGCTGTGAACAACCGGGAGTCTTTTATCAGCCACGTCTCTGTTGCCTAGCAGCAGTGTACTCACAACATACAGAAGATGTTACCAATCAAACGCTCAGCATTTCATATAAACATCTTCCTCAAGTCGTGGCTCATGACTTAACTTCTACATAATTGAATCCAAGCTGAGCTGCCTACTGTCATGTTAGTGAAGAGAAGACCATCGACTGCATAAAGAAGCAAGTGGGTCTCAACAATGAGGAAATATAAGTGCAATACTCCCGATGGCCACTAGATGTTGGCTCCAAAAACACTCTGGCTCCAATTGACTTCAGTTCAATCATGCCAGTACAGTCATTCTGATGTCATTAGCTAAAGTCAAGTCTACCTCTCAGTGATCTGGTCCATCAGAAAACATTTTCAGCATCAAGTAGATATTGTAGGAAGGCTTAGGGGGTATGTTCTCCAATGAAACCAGCACTGAATTTGAGTCCTATACACATTGGGTAGTGACCTCATGTTCAAAGGTCAGACCCACCTCCTCACTCTGCCTGTCATATCCAAATATGGTCACTTCTGGCTTCAAACAACCAACCAAATGCTGATCTCCTGGCTTCAAAACCCAAAAACCAATGGGTGCCATCAAGTTTGCTTCAACCATTTCCATACACAGTCTATGGCAAAGATGCAGCTGTGATATGAGCTTTATCTGCACAGACAGCACTGTATAAAATGTCCACTGGTTTGATGTCCGTTGTCAAAATAAGACTTCAGCTTGGTTCACTCTGGCGGTTCAGGTCCACAGAGTTGTCAGGGTCCGCTGATCCTTTGTTTACCTCGCCCCAGAAAAGTCAGGTCTTCATATCCAGATTCACCAGCAACTCCTCTCTAACCCACAGACGACAGCAGGACCAGCTAACCAGTTAACCCTGGTCCGACTGGAGGAGCTCTGCTGGGCCTAAGCCGGGGATTGTGGGGGACTGTGCGGCGGTCTAAAAATACCAAGTACAGACAACTTCATTTGCACAAAATAAACCAGCAGGACGTGTCTGCTTCCAGCAGCTTTTTGCCTTCTTCGATGTGTCCTCAGTCCCACCATTTGGATTACAAACAAATCATGTGGCGCAAATCAAACGCTGAACATAATTGTAATTCCCCGAATGTGCGACGCTCCCCTTGAAGCTCACTGATGTTGTTTCCTGCTGATGGTTTCATGGTTTGCTCCAGTTTGTTTTTTTTCAACGTATAAGTCCATCGTCAGAAGTTCGACTCCATGTCACCGACTCAAAGCTTCACAGTGATTATAATTACTTCCTTGTGGTTTTATTCGACGTCCCCACGGGGGTTTCTAGTGTTTAAATATCCCACTTCTCTTTGGTTCTTTATCGGCATTTTGAGTTTAAATTCGTGCTTTGTGGAGCTTTTAGTTCAAATCAAAGCCTGTTTGGAGTTTCTTACCAACACTAACAAACAGAGGTCGTTAAAGGCAGACAAGACAAATGGATCCAGTGTTGAACAGAAAATAAATGATCAAACCAAAAGGTTCAGGGAAGTCACTGTGAACAGATTATTAGAAATAATGTTGTTTAGAAAACAAGGAGCAGTTTCGATGGACAGGTGATCGACTCAGGTGGGAAACAAAAAACAAATTAATAAAAAAATCCATGTTGTGACACACACACCATTATAAGAAGTGCACAAGCACAAGTACACGATTAGATGCTGTTTTCTCCTTTGACTGTGTTTACTCAAATAAAAACCACTTGTCAATCAACAGATGGTGTCCAGGAGGCCATGGTCCATACAAACAGACACAAACAGTGACTAAACCACATGAGCAGTGTAAAATAATAACTACCAAAAGGACAATAAAAAGATCCAAAACCTAAAAAGGAGATTCAGATTGACGCAAAGATGCAAAGAGATTCAAAACGACGACAGACAGATGCAAAATAGAAAGAAAGTCGTGTAGTGACAATGAAAAGTTGCAACATAACTGCAAAAATATGCAAAACCACAATAAAGAGATATAAAATGATCACAAAGTATGTAAAATGGCACCAACATAATGCAACAAGACAATAAAAATATGCAAATAGAAAATAAAGAGATAAATAAGTACAGTCAAAAAATGCAAAATAACAAAAATAACATGTTTTATTTTATATTTCAAAAATTGAAAATGAGAACAACAACACAAAACATTGACAAAACACAATGAACAAAAACAACGTGATCACAACACGATGCAGTCCACACAGAATGACAACACAGAGGTGTAAAGTGACCAGTGCTGCTGTTACCTGAAATGTTTTGCCATTATTTTCTTGACATAAATGTGTTGAAGTGTAAACAATATGTTGCAGTGAACTCCTGCAGCTTCGAAACACAAAATACCGTGTGTGTGTGTGTGTGTGTGTGTGTGTGTGTGTGTGTGTGTGTGTGTGTGTTTCTGCAGCATAAACCAAGCGTTTTGCCACCACTAACTTTAAACAGACACAGACACTCATCAGAATTTCCCGTTGGCAGATCCTCATAGTTTTGTATGTGCAGACCAAACTACCTCAGAGGACAGAGCTGGACCCTGTAGCAAAGGTCAAAGGTCAAAGCTTGTGTCTCTGTTTATGAGAAGTGGCAAATATTTGGCGTCTCCAGCCTGTTTTCATCTGTTGTGTTCACTCCTCTACTCCCACATTCATATCCCTTCATGTTTTTCTTGTGCTTTTATTTTCTCCGTCTCTTTCTTGCTTCACTGGTTCATCTATTTTTTCAGGTTTTCCTCTTCTCTTCTTGCCTCCTTCGCTCACCTTGAGCGTTCTTCAATATCAGATACACAAAGTATGGACTTGTGTACTCGGTAGTGTCGACATGTCAAGTACATAGTCGTTCTGCATTGGGATCAGCAGAGTACTTTATGATGTCATTGCTGAGCTCGTATTTACAGTCTCACTGTACTTTTACCTTCACTGTAACTCTGTAAGAAATAATATAATACACAAAAAATGGCATCATTAATTTTCATTTAAAACACATAATTAAACATTAACCTTAATGGAAAATTATGTATTTCTACTTGCTGATGATCCAATAAGATCATACATAACAAAGCAACCCTCATCTCCAAAACTGCCAATATCCTAATTGGCCTTAACTTGATAAACCAACCACAGATTTGAAGTTTAAACAGCTGATTGGTGTGGGATCAATAAAGTACTGTATTGATTTTACACCTTGAATACTTTGTGAGACACAGCAACAGCAGCATGTTCAAGATCATAACTTCAGGACATGTTACCGTGATTTTCAAAGCCCAAGCAAGACATCCAGGGACTTGAACACACAAATCCACTTTTCATACCATCAAAACTGCTGAAATTCACTGACATTGTATCCTATCAAACATCAGTCAGCATGTACAAGGCAAAAAACAGACAAGTACCAGAAAATATCCAAAATGTATTCAGAAATCAGAGGGAGGTTATCAATTAACGGGAAAATATAACTTTAAAATCTTAAACACATGAACAACCTTGAGAAGTTTCTGCATATCTAACTAACTAACTAACTATATTAATGTCTGGTATTGTGGTCAATATGAACAAATGATGTCATAAGGTGGCTTTAAATATTTCACAATAAAAGTCCAATTAAGAAATGTTGGGTTTCTGTTCACTAAAATGGTAGTAGTGTGCTTTTATTTTGAAATGGTTATGGTAAGTGTTGAGTTATTATTAACAGCAATAACTTCAAAGCTTAGATCAAAATGAAGCTTTGCACTGATTTGACTCATTAAATTTCTCAAACAGAGGAAATTAGAAATAAGATTCTGCCTCTAATACCAGCTGGCCACAATCCTTTCCTTACCATCATCATCATCATCATCATCATCATCATCATCATCATCATCATCCTCCTCTCCTAACCTCCTTTGCTTCCTGTAATCCTTGTCCTCTCCTTTTCCACCATCTCCCTCCTCCTTCCTCTCCCTCCTGTATTTTCCTCCCCTCCATGATTTAAGCGTGACTCTGTGTATTGTGTTAGCTCGCGCTCCATGTTCTATTATTATCATCATCACCTCAGTGTGGAGGCGTCCATTAGGCAAACTCATATGCAACAATATGCAGATTCCTCCATTTGCACGGATCATAAAACTCCTGCAGGCCCTCTGCTGCTGCTGCATCATCATCATCATCATCGCTGTCGCCACCACCACCATCATCATCATCATCACCACCACCACCACTGCTGTCTCCATCAGCAGCTGCCAGTGGCAGTGGGCGGTGGGCAGCAGGCGGGGAGCTGAACATCACGGGAAGTAAATTTGCGCCCCGATTCGCTCAGAGATACTTTCATTAGTTTTCTCCCGCGGTGCCAGAGTCAGTGAAGGCATCGTGTGAACATCAGGTTGTAAGCCACAGGACGCTAACGCCGCCGGGTTGGTTTAATATATATTTTTAAAGAAGCTTCTCTTGTTTTCATAACTTAAACAGCATAAAATCATTAATGGGAAAATGTATTAGAGCATTTTTTAAACGGTTCTGTTTTATTGTAATTGCTTATTTGGTGTGGTTTATTATTTTATTTAATTATTGATTGCCTTAATTAACTTCAATCACTTATCTTTATTTGTTGTATCATTCAATCAACTCTTCACTGTATTAAAAACAGAAATATTAACTGTTAGTTTTTTCTTTTTTATTTCAGTTTTTTCCTTTTTTTGAAATACACAAAATAATAATAAAAGTGGCAAAATATACTGTGAACTTTCATGCTCAGTGTAAAATAACTGTGAAATTTCATACAATTTATTTACCAAAATATATAGAAAAATAAGTTTAAAAAAACCTCATATTAACAAACAATAATTAATAGGGATGGTTTGATATCACTTTTTCAGATCTGATACTGATACTGCAACATTGAGGATCGTCTGATACCGATACCGTTCCGATACTGATCCAATACCTTCTTTTCATCACTGGAAAAGTTGTTAATAATACGTTAATATGGGTGTAATTTGCTGACATCTAAAAACATCACGTTCACTGTGCAACAACTATTCTGCTCCTAAAGAAAGAAGGAAAATATGTGACAACAACTGAAGTTATATAGACAGAGTTATAAAGACATATACATGTATATAGACATAATAATTATGTCTATGTCTGGTACCTCCTCTCCCCCAGCCAGGTCCCAGCAGGTAGTAAAATCTTACTGGTCGGCCTCGTCACTGCATCATCACTGTGCAGCAGGAACATTTGTGCAATTCTAGCCGACACAATCTGCACCGTTTTAGTCAGAATAGTAAGTGTTTACAATGTGGGAAAAAGCACTAAATTCATCAGTTTAATCTACAATAACAGCGCTTTAGTGCAACGTGAAAATTAAAAAAAAAAAAAAAAAAAAAGAAGCTAAAAAAA
>OOFC01026534.1:0-12214 GCA_900323345.1 Pseudochromis fuscus | reverse complement strand
ATAAATAAGTAAGTAACTAAGTAAATAAATAAGTAAATAAGTAAGTTAGTTAGAAAATAAGTAAGTAAGTAAGTAACTAAGTAAGTAAGTTAGTAAATAAAAAGTAAGTAAGTCAGTAAATAAATAAGTAAGTTAGTAAATAAATAAGTAAGTAAGTAAGTAAATAAGTAAGTAAGTAAGTAGGGAAGTTAGTTAGTAAATAAGTAAGTAAGAAAGTAAGGAAGTAACTAAGTAAATAAATAAATAAGTAAATAAGTAAGTTAGTTAGAAAATAAGTAAGTAAGTAACTAAGTAAGTAAGTTAGTAAATACATAAGTAAGTTAGTTAGTAAATAAGTAAATAAATAAGTAAGTTAGTTAGTAAATAAGTAAGTAAGTAAGTTAGTTAGTTAGTAAATAAATAACTAAGTAAATAAATAAATAAATAAATAGTAAGTAAGTAATTAAGTAAGTAAGTAAGTAAACAAACAAACAAATCTCCAGGACAGTTGTGGACAGTTTGTAAAATGATGCAGATTCTAGTCTTTGAGAGTCTGAGAGAGGCCCACACCTCAGGACTGGATCAGACTACTACACAACAGATCTCCTCATTTCATCCTGAAGATAAACTGAATGAAGATTTTCATATATAACATTATCCTCTTTATTGTTACAGACGTTCATCCTGTGTTCTCTCTGTTTTCCTTTCAATTTCTCTCCTTATGTCTGTTTACCGTTTCCGTGGCAACGCAGCATCACCAGCTCCATTCACAAATATTAAATATGTTAAAATCTCATTGAAGCGAGTGATTCTTGAGAAACAATGTTTGAATCTTTACACAGCAGCACAGACTTTTATCTGTCGACTGTAAACACAGACTGGGCCTGATCAGCTGTCACGTCCTAATTCGTTTCATAACCAGCCTGACAGTCGTCCAGTGTGTTGCCAGCTTTAGCCAACACAGAATAGGCAACTGTTCAGTTTTTCTGATCACTCCTCAGCTAAACATCCAAACTGGATGGACAAATCTTAATTACATGCTGAAAAATAAAGAAAGAAATCAGAGAGCGATCAAAGTGAACTGAAGACATATTGTCCCTCAGCTGCTTC
The DNA here is from genome assembly GCA_900323345.1 of Pseudochromis fuscus. Taxonomy (NCBI): domain Eukaryota; kingdom Metazoa; phylum Chordata; class Actinopteri; family Pseudochromidae; genus Pseudochromis; species Pseudochromis fuscus. Next base: position 11,125 of record OOFC01026534.1, on the reverse strand, counting down.
TCTCGCTGCCACAAGAGGGAGGCAAATCAAAGGCTTCATGACTACATAGTTGAAATGTTTCAGTTCAAGAGATCTGGGACTAAAGCTCTTACCTCCGGGGATGTCCCAGGCGCCGCTCTCCCCGGGAGACAGTGGCCTGACCTGGGGTCGGTACGCCCTCACGTTAGGAAGAGCCACTTTGTCCAGATCCACGGAGAGAAGCTTCTGGTGCTTCCACAGGTTACTGAGAGCAGGAGGCGAGAGGAAACAGAGTGAGACAGAGTGGAAACAGTGTGTGTGTGTTTACTTTGATTCACTTTGTTGACAGCCTGTGAAAGAGAACGAGACCGACTCCATGTGCACAAATCAACTGCTTCAAAGCATCAGTGTGTCACAGAAACATGTCGCCTTCCTGCTGCGACACACGGCGAAGACACAGCTGACAACAGCAGCGTGTACGAGGAGGGAAAACACACTGATCGTCTGCAGACACTCGACATGTTGGAGTGAAGAAAACTACCTTCATAAAACCAAGAAAAACTCAGAAAAGAAGTCGTCACTGTGCAGGTTAAGTTACAATGTAGATTAAACCACTTGAACTACCTGGGAGCTGTCTCATTGACCGGCTGTGGCTTCGCCCACGACAGGTGGGGGCAGGCAGGTAGGGGGCGTGGCTTAGGGTCTCCCAGGTGAGCTTCTAGAACCTTGGAGTAGCGGTACAGATGGTTACCTGAGAAAAATATACAATGTTATCTGAGATGTCAAGAAAAGCACCAACACTAAAAACATGTTTTTATTCTAATACAAAGTTTAATGACATTTTCTTTCTGGTGGAAAACAAATCACATGACTTGTATCGTCTTGTCCAGAGTGATGTCAACCAATAGAATCACTCCATCCACCTGTCAATCAACCTGCTGTACCAGGAAACACAGACGGAGAGAAGCAGCAGCTGTGGTAGTAATCAGTAGTTTGTTTAGTTAGTATCTAAGTTATCTAGTAACATTAGCTATGAGTGTTTCTGTGTTTCTATGGTTACAAACATATCCTGTGTTTGCTGCAAATACGTCACAATATGGAAAATACTCTGGAAATACTGTTAAAGGTCGACTTTAACCCTCTAAATCCAAATTTGTTTGCTTGATGCCACTGATTTTTGAAGACAAGAAGTGGATAAGAAGTGGAGGGATTTTTTACTATCATCATCTTAGTTGATTGGCAACAACACTGATTTTGGTGCTATGTTACTTTTCATGTGTGTGTTACCTTCTAGCCTCTGTGGCAGTGGGCGCTCGGCCCCTGTGGGAGGGGTTACCCTGCTGTGGGAGTGGCTGAGGCTGGGAGGGGTCATACTGTAGGAGGTGTACTGGAGCAGGGCGTCCAGCAGCCAGAAGCAGTCTGTGAAACAAACAAAACATTAGTGAGGAGGATTTTGTTGTGTTGAGCGATCAGAAACCCACCAAAGACAAGAGGTCACCTTTCTGTCTGTGGCTGTCGTCTATACAGTTGGAGTCTCCGTACAGAGCGATACGACCTCCCCCGTCGGACGGCGTTTGGTACAGTCCGAGGATGGGGACTCCCTCCACCACAGCCGTCTCCTGCTTTAACACTTCCAGACCTGCAACACACACACACTGCAGTGTTTTATCTGAGCTAAAGTTTCCTGACAGCCTGCGTGGCCGTGGTCCAGCTCTGAGCTCAGTTCAATACTTTAAGAGGTACCTTGGTCTTTCAGGTTCTTGGCAATTACTATCCCATCTTCTGGGAAACGAGCGATACTGCAGCCTGAGGCGTAGTACACTGAGCCAGAGACAGAGAGAGAGACATTGTTGCTTTGTAAATAAAAGAATAAAGTCAATGGAAAATCCAGTATGACTGTATCTCTTACTGTCATGATCAGCCAGGGTGAAGTCTCCCTCGTACAGCCCGTCACTGAAAGCCATCCCCCACACGGAGATCAGGTCGTTCAGAGCTGGTACGTTAGCGCCCCCTGTGTCCGGCATCCACCACTGCCTGCAGGTCACATCATCAACACCATGAATCCACTTAAATCACAAGGTGACACACACTTCACCGTGACTCGCAGCACAAGCAGAGGAGGGTTTTAGGAGATAAAATCCACCATAATCTGTCTGTAAGTAACTCCAGGTTGTCAGAGAGTCAAAACGGTAACTTTAAAATCCTCCACAGTCGCAGTACATTCAGAAAACAAACAAGTTGCTAATTCAGTTCCCTGTGCAGTCACTGGGTCGATCTGTCCAGAAAAGGCAGCTGTGAATGAAAAGCCTCAAACGAACCGTCGCCATTCAATTAAAACTGAATTACTCAGCATAATATTTTGAAGCCCCGCGGACTATATTTAACTGTATTGAAGTCTTTTTAATCCCAGTGGATGGTGTGCGACAGCTTGGGCAGGACGTGGCGAGTAATTGTTATCTCTGCATGAGGAGCTGTGAATCTGAGAAGTCGTGATGTACGACGTCCATTACGGGGCGAGGACGCGGAAATACACGGCCAAAAAAAAGAAAACGAAGCTGTGAACCTGCGGCAGTTTATCTTGCCATCATTATAACACGATGAAGCTCCTGGTGAAAGCGTTTGTGAGGTAATAGCTGTTTAATCATTGAAGCGTCTCGTAATGGACGAGCAGGACACATTGATCATTTTAAAGAAACAAGACACACGCAGCTTCACCAAACCACAGTCAGAGGAGACACCGCTGCACGACAATATGTTTTCAACTCATTTTATAAAGAGCACAATCAATCAAACCCTCACTCTGCATCACACTCACTGAGCTGCTTCTTGTTTTCAAGTATTTTCAACTCGTGTGTCGGTGCTGATTTATGTTGAAAAGTGAGTCACATTTGTCATTTACAGAAAAGTTTACAGAATAACCTTTATCTGCAAGGTAGGCCACATGGTCCTGGTAAAGCAGAGCTGAGTTTTGCAGTAATCAGACGTGCGATGCCGCTGAGGAGAGTGAGTACCTGGTGTTTTCATCGTAAAACTTGACCTTCCTCATGACGGAGGTGTTGTACCAGTCGCTGAAGATAATGAGGGACAGGCCGTTGTCGATGTCCCTCCTCAGCTTGGTGATCTCCTCGGGGAAATACTCCTCCTCACTGTCCACCATCAGCAGCGTGCCTGCAGGGACAGTAAAACAATCTATTAGTACGTCATCTTCATCAGCTCTGTGAGAGGAGGAAGCTCGATTAACTGCAGCTGCATCAGTCCGTACCGTACTGGCTGGCATCAAAGCACGTGATGGGAGCTCCCAGCACCTCCACAAAGTAGCCCATGCTCCTCAGGTGCTGGTACATGTCCCTGAAGTTGGTGTGGATGTGGTCTCCGTTCCTGGAAACAGACGAGATTGTTTAAAACTCGAATCCAGTCGTAGAAAACTCCTGATTTGAAGGTCTTCATCGACGTGCTCGCACCAGTCCAGCGGGTCGTTCTTCATGCGGAGGTTGTCCCGGGGAAAGTAGCCGGGTGGGTAGCGCAGGTTGTGGTACTGGTCCCACAGGACCCTCTTGCTGCGAGGGGGAGTGGGCACGATCTTCACCTTGATGGGCAGCTTGACTGTGGAGGTCAGCTCCCCTCCCACCTCCGACTGCAGGAGGAGAAAGGTCAGAGACACAGATGGTTTTTCACAGGTTAGATACAGCAGCGAGTCTCTCCCCCAGCATCTCTGCAGTTGTCATGGATACGTGGGGAGGCTGATAAATAAAAATATATTCATATATTCAGCTTAAGTGACCAGGCAGGCGCAGCTGCAACATTAAAAACCATGTGCTGTCACTGAAGGGAAATAAAAACAAAGTAACAAACTCGCAGAGAAACAAAAACATGTTGCATTGAAATACTGGATAAATGGTTTAAATTGTTTTGGATTAACTTGTCAGGCAGAGAAATATTATGATAAATTAATTGATTAAAGTCTAAAGCAGTGAACAAAGATTAAATTATAATTCCCAGAATAAAAATCAGTGGTAGCAGAGTTTCTTTTATCCCAGCTGCTACTGACAAGCTTAACTTGATGAGTCAATTTGATTTTACTTTCATGTGAAGTTGTTGTGTGTTTAGTCTTTTCATTGCTGGATTTGTTATTTTATTTTATTTTATTGCTCTACATTGTTTTTAGATATATAGCTTTAGTAGATTTTGATTATTTAATGTGTGTATTGCATTTTATTCTGATTTATTTTCATTTGATCTTCCCTCTGCGCAGGACTTTGAGGTGCTGTACTGTGCTGCTTCAGTGTAGTAGTCACTGTGAGTGAGGGTAATGATACAAAGATGAGTGAAAGTAATGATGCAAAGTTCGGTGACAGATGTTGGCAGGTGCAGGTGTTGCCGTGGTGACTCACGTCGTTCTCTGCGGGCGACGCCACCGTGACCATCACATGACCCTGAGCGATCCCTTCCCACGACGCCGCTTTCTTGGCCACGGAGATGGACACGGCCAGGTAACCGGCCCACGGCCACAGCACCGGCGAGTAGGAGACGGCCACGTCGATGTGGTCGCCGTTCTGGGGGAGGTAAGGCTGCCAGATGGGCTGAAGAGGAGAGAGCAGAAAACTACAGTCGGCTCAGAGGGAAGAAAAAACAACTGGGTTCAATGTAAACTTTTTCCATTGTCTCGTTTATCTGGAACCTTAACCCTTCCTGTTGTGTTTTCCTTTATTATACTGGTAACACTGGAAGATGCTGACACCATGTAATGAGATGATGATGCTGCTGTGATTGAACTACCTTGTCCACAATCCTGCCGGTGACCCCCATCCCGTTGAGGATGGTCACGTTGACAATGGTGGGCATTCCTCCGTAGTAGATGGGCTGGGAGCAGTAAGGCCACATGTACGGACACTCTGTCAGGTCGATGTAGCTGGGAGACAGACTGGGAGGAGGAGGAGACCAGGGCTGGTTACTGGGGGGGTTTAAAACATTATAGGTGCAGTGGGGTAGAAACAATACATGAAACACCTCAGCTCACAGTGAGTTTCTATGGATATAAATACATGTATTTAATTGACTGGAGAGAAAAGTTTTACTGTTTACTTACTAATAACATGCAACCTGTATTTATTTAAAAAAAACACACAGGGGAATGGATGGAGGACACACATCTACCTCACTGGTTTCTTCACCCTTCAACACTGGCTCAGTGATGTGAGATCCAATCACAACACAGATCATTGTCAGTAATGTTATGAATGAGGTTGCAACTTTTTTTTTTTTTTTTGAAACAATTTTCCAGACTGATCAAAGGAATCACAACTTCAGAGGCTCTAAAAAGTTTCAGGAACTCTGCATTATCCAAATATATAGACACAGAATCATGTAGGGCTGAATATCAGTGATTCAGTCAGAGAGAGGGCAGAAACCCTTCTCTGAAAAACATCATTTATCTTGTAATGTAATATAAATATTATTGTAATCAAGGCCTTTATTCCTAATTTCCTCTGTTTGATCAGTGAAACTGCTGATATTTTAGTATAAATGCTCATTTTGAGGCTTCAAACAAGAGTTAATGTTACTGCATTAAACTGAAAATACAAAGTTGTTTTAGTACATTATGTATAAACAGCATGTATATTACTATCTATCTACTATATACTATTACTCTCTGAGGTCTGGTCCCGACCATTATCACAGACTTGGCTTTAAAATAAGAATATTTCAGTTCTGTTTCAGTTCTGATCATCAGCTGATTTAGTGTAGTACTGACATCTGATCTACAATGAATGAGATGCCATGGTATCATATTAGAAGTGCTGCAGTCTGATTTAATAATTACACAGATGTGTTTTTAAAGGGACACTCCTCCAGCTGTGACCAAACCAGTCAGACTGCTTCACAGATCCAGTCCTACTCGCCGCCCTGCAGGATGGAGCCTCACTACAGACTGTAACTGGTGTCTGATGGTGAACAGATGGACTGTGGGTTAATTGTTTCTATAGAGGACGACTCTAGCAGTCGGAGCCTGTCCTGCTTCCTCCCCAGAGTGAGGGCTGTGAAAACACTGGGTTGGTCTCCTTTACAGTTATGTAACTGTTGTGTGAACGCCCACAAGAGCAGGACCACATGTATGTGCACGGTTGGATTATTGTAGCTGAGGAGCATCAGTATTCACTGTCTGCATCCACTTAGTGTCCGACAGATGTTTACCTGGCCTGAGGTCTGTAGCTGTTGAGGATCTGGTAGGCTCTGATCAGGTCCAGCTTCCCGTGGCCCTGCTCAAACATGTTGACCCCGGGCAGCCTGCGGGCCGAGGCGATCAGAGCCTGCTTCATGGAGGCCGGGTTCACCAGCTCCCGGTTCAGGACGGTGCTGGAGGGCAGAGAGAGGACAGGTTTAATGTATCCAGTGTCCGACTCGTCAGCTTTGAACTGTGCTGGAGGGGAGACAAGGGATCGGCTGGTGCTGTGTGATTCTCCCGGGATACTGGAGAGGGGCCTGTTGTCAACAAGGGTGGTATGATATTTAACCTCGCAACATGAGCTAACAAATCTGCTCTGTTACAGACCTGCAACAAGAGGGCTTTTAACTGTGAAAACACGGGATATTGACAGACTGAGAATAATCCCAGACATTAGTCAGGGACACACCTCCTTCCACTGGGACGCGTTTCACTGCCTGCTCATGTAGGATTACAAAACCGGAGGTAATTAAACCGTATCACGCTTCAGCCAGTAACAGCACCCTCGCTCTGGTGGAGTGTCATCACTTCAGGAGAGCCTCAGAGAGCGCCACACTTCATCTGAAAGTACTCGGCGCCGCTTCCACTGAATCATGCTTTTATAACTAGGTTAGCGAGAACATCAATTTCAGCTGCGTATTGTTTTAACATTTGACAGAAAATCTTTTCAGACCGGGTCGAGCTGGGTGACCTAACGATTAGTCAGCCTGCTCTCAGTGCAGGTACCCGCCCTGCTGACGTGCTTGTGATGGGAAAACGCTGCAGCTCCACCAGAAAACTCCACCGGATTTTTGAAGGGGAAAACTTCCTTACAGACGTGAACACAGAGCGATCCTGGGGTCAGGATTTTCAGGGTCATCATCTACAAAATACAGTTTCATGTGGGAGCAGTTCATGCACCTGGTTCATGACAGGTTTCTAACAGATGGTATTTTTTATTTATTTGTGTTATTTCATGTAAACACTATTATCCAAGTCCCAGAAAGAAACATGTGCACTTAGTAAGCCGGAGTTATAAATAAATCTTCCCAGGCAGCTAACTTCTGTATTTACTTTTGGTCACATTCACTCTGAAAGCTGCAGGGAGCTCGTGCTTTCTGCCTCAAACTATCCCTTAAGTTTCTTGTGTCTCTGTAAAGAGGATCGATCCAGTTTAATAAAAACGTACCTGGCCAGGAGTGTGACGGCACCCGCCACCACAGGAGAGGCCACACTGGTGCCGGACAGAGAGCGACATCCCTCCTTCATCCCCGAGCCCCGGACTCCGGAGCCGTAGGTGACGATGTCAGGCTTCACTCTGCCGTAACCTCCCGGCAGCTCCTGCACACAGATACAGCACATGAGATACACACAGAGGGACAACAAATACATCCAAAGTCAATAACATTTACTTCAGTGTCACTGTTGTTATACATTCAGACCATCGCACCAGATTTCTCGTCTGCACGGCGACGACAAAAAGCTGTAATTCCAAAATTCAAAATAGCTCTTATTCACCCACTTATGTTTCATGTTATTACGCCTACACGCTGAAGTCACAGTGGTGTCAGCGGAGGCCGTTTATAGCCACTGTGTGACTCGACCACAGCTCCACTACTGTTTAGAAACTATGGGTCAGACTTCAGGGTTAACTGTAAATGTGAGGATGACGAAAATCAAACAGCAGCAACAAACATCAAAGCAGAACAAGAAGGAGGCGAAGAGAAAGAAGCTGTGTTTTGTTAATGTTTTTGGTTCATGTGGGTTGGAAGTTGAGTGGGCGAGTGAGGGCCTCTTCATGGCCGACTGACGGTGGAGGAGGAGGAGGAGGAGGAGGAGGAAGAACCCACTGTGATTCAGAGAATGAAGTCTTAATCAGATCCCAAAGCAGATGTCTGCTCTGGGCTACGACTGATAAAAATGCAGAGTGTGTGTGTGTGTGTGTGTGTGTGTGTCTACAGTAACTGGCTGATGGGATGTGGATGAGGGATCAGGAGCTTACATTATGGTTGACTAGCTCAAAAGGCAGAGGGCAGATCTCAGGTGTAGATGTCTGTCTGGGTGATTGTGCCTCTGTGTGTGTGTGTGTGTGTGTGTGTGCTCCTGCAGTAACTCACCCAGGTGGTCATGCCTCTGGAAGAAAACCTGGCGATGTTGTCCTCAAAGTCGATCCCTCCAACTCCGATCACGTCCATCTGGTCTGCTGGATTATTCAAGGTGCTGAGAAGAAGGAGAAACTTTTAATGTGTTGTTGCCGCCCTCTTAATTTAGTAATCCTTTGTGTGGATAAAAAAAAGACTGAGCAGATGTTCAGCAGGGTCATAACGGTTGCTGTGCCAAAGGGTCATCTGAATAATGAAAGTGGTTGAACTGCTTTAGGCCAAAATAAGGGAGCATTTGTGTGCAATTAAACACAAACACATTCTAATGTTTGACTGATGATGTGGGGATGTGCTGACAAAATGATGCACTGAAACCAATGCAGTAAATTAAATACCACCAACGGCCACTAGGTGCTGGCTCCAAAAAAATACAGAGATATTAGGCTTTAAAGAGAGTAATGTTTAGAGACGGGGTTAGTTTGAGTGACAGGTCTGGTCTCCAATGATTTACAGGTGGGTTGGAGGCTTATTCACTGGGCAGTGATCTCAGGTTCAAGGGTTAGACCCGCCTCCTCACTCCTCCCTTCATATCCAAATATGGTCACTTCTGGCTCCAAGAAACTAGCATGGCCACGTTCAAAAGCCAAACTCCTGGTTTCAAGATGAGTCCACAAACTAACGAGTAACATCACGGTGAATACGTCCAACTCTTACAGTCTGTGTAAAAACTTAACTACCGTATTTTCCGGACTATTGAGCACACCTGTCTATGAGCTGCTATTGAATTTATTCCAACAGTTTCATGTGGTCCACTCTGACCAGGTCCGATGTGACGTCGCTAAATGTAGCGGCATGGAGCTTGCTAGCTTGTGAAAAGCTAATGAGCTCCGTGCTGCCGATACATGAGAAACACCAGTATTTAAAGCGTCGGAAAAAAGTAGCGGCTTATAGTCCAGAAAATACGGTACTCACTTTGAAGAACCGTGTAGATTTAAATTTAATCCAGCAGCAACTAGTGATAGAAATGTTTTCTATGGAGTTGGTAAAAATGAGGATAATGCTACTACTGCAACAGTGTGTGTCTCCAGAGTAATATTTAGAAAAACACTGCCAACAAGCAGGTAGATTACACTGATCATGAGTTCAGCTTCTTAATTACAGCAGAGAGGTTGTGTTTGTCACAAACAACCAGACGTCTTGTATCTTTGGTTGTTTTACAGACATCGCAGTCACTGATCCTGCAGCAACAAGATCATCCCGGTTAGGATTACATGTTCCTTTAAAAGTCTCTTTTTGCAGGATAAAGCAGGAGAGATGAGCAGCGTACCCATACAGAGGTCCATCGTTGCCGATCGCAGAAACCATGATCACTCTGTTGGCAGTCAGCTCCCACACCTGTCAGTCAAATACACACAGAGGACAATAGTGTGAACGCAATATATCAAGACCGTGGTGCAGGAGAGCTGATCCTGTTGCAAACATTTTCTTCTTTGAATCTTAATGACCTGATCCACATTCCTGTAATATAATACACGATGAGGGGACAAGCCTTTGAGTCTCATATGTAACAGCACAACAACAGCAGCTGATTTTCCTACACTCAGCGTTCACTGCAGCAGATGGCGTCTTGTTTTGTTCTCATCAGTGGATATTTCACACAGCACACTTCACATGTTGCCTTGCACGTGTACCTGGTTGCACCCGTTTGCACCGACCTGCCAGTTTTCCGGCTCATTAGCAGATTGTGTAGAGGGTGTGACGAGGAGGAAGAGAAGGCAGTTTGAGAACGATTTGTTTTAAGTGTAGACACGCATCAACACATGTCCTGTGATCAGCTCGGTTATCCACCAGCAATCTCTCTATGTGGCTATTTAAGCATCACTGTTTCAAAGCAGGAAGTGTGCATCACCTTATCGACAAACGGGTGATCCATGAAGTCCGGTCCACCGATGCTGAGGTTCAGAACATCAATCTTCTTCAGGATGGCGTAGTTGAAAGCATCCAGGAACCATGAGGTGTACGAAACCTACAGGAGACGAATGATTCCAGGATTTAAATATGTTTTAAAACCTGTTTGTGATGAATTCAAACAGGAGTGGACAGCATGTACGTACCTGGTTGTTGGTGAACACTCTGAAGATGTGCAGCTCTGAGTCCGGAGCAAAGCCCTGACACTCCCTCATACTGGCTATCACTCCTGCTACAAACGTACCATGGCCCAGGCCTGAACACAGGAACGATAAATTATCACATTCTGCTTCATCTCCCACATAAACACTGGGAGTGATAAAAAGTGTGCACCTTTACGCCTGGTTTCACACTCTTATTGGAGCTTTCATATTTCTATATTTTTGTTGTGGGACTGCACAAGAGCTTTGCATTGTTAACAGATTAAAGAAAAATCTATATTGATCTTCTACTGGACTTTTAAGCTGCCCCACAGATCATCCAGTGCCTGAAAGAAGCTGCTATCGCCTCTGTGTTTTTAAGCTATTCATTCATATTCATTGTATTTTTCTACATGTTAAAAGTTGAAAACACTAAAATAAAAACATGCACCAAGGTAGAAACAGAGCATTCAGAGCTTTTGGATTATTTGTACCAACATTTACATCTAACACCTTATGAACAACATCAGCATCTTCCTCACCATCATCCAGTGTCTTCTCATTAGTCCAGTTGGTTCTCTCCTTCACGTTTTTAAAATGCGGGTGCTTCTCACTCAGACCGGTATCGAACACCGCCACCTTCACACCAGAACCTGCACATACAAACACAGCGAGTCAGTCTCACTAACTTCATAATTTTCAAGCTGATGTTTGTCGATGTCCATGGTCAGCATCTTACCGGTGTGTCCCATCTG
>OOFC01026523.1:1163-20067 GCA_900323345.1 Pseudochromis fuscus | reverse complement strand
GTGGAGGAGTTCAAGTATCTCGGGATCTTGTTCACGAGTGGGGGTAGGATGGAGCGGGAGGTCGACAGGCGCATCGGGGCAGCGTCGGCGGGGTTGCGGACGCTAAACCGGTCCGTTGTGGTGAAGAGGGAGTTAAGCCGGAAGGCAAGGCTCTCTGTTTACCGGTTGATCTACGTTCCAACCCTCACCTATGGTCATGAGCTTTGGGTAATGACCGAAAGAACAAGATCGCGGATACAAGCGGCTGAAATGAGTTTCCTCCGCAAGGTGGCTGGGCTCTCCCTTAGAGATAGGGTGAGGAGCTCTGTCATCCGGGAGGGACTCGGAGTAGAGCCGCTGCTCCTTCACATCGAGAGGAGTCAGCTGAGGTGGTTCGGGCACCTGGCGAGGTTGCCTCCCGGGCGCCTCCCTAGGGAGGTGTTCTGGGCATGTCCACACTGGAGGGATTACATCTCCCGGCTGGCCTGGGAATGCCTCGGGATTCCCTCGGAAGAGCTGGTGGAAGTGGCTGGGGAGAGGGCGGTCTGGGCTTCTTTGCTAAGGCTGCTGCCCCCGCGACCTGGACCCTCCGGATAAGCGGAAGACGACGAGTACGAGGGCTTCACTTTTGACACCTGGGGACCACATTACATCTTTTCTCTTTAACTTCCTGCTCGACCATTTGGTAGAATACATTTTGAGTGACTATGTCTTATTAAAAAAATGTGTTGAACTTAATTTTTTCGTCATATTATTTTTCAAGAGGAGTTTCTCAACACAGCTGTGTAACGTGAATCACCAAAAAAACATTTTATCAGGGTCAAATCAACATAGACTGACAAATCAACCATTAGGTAAAGGTAAAGATACAAGGCTAATTTAATTTAAAATTGATCAATATTCATAATAATTCATTGCTGTATGTGACACAATTATGTTATTCCATTGCAAACATATGCTAAGGGCAAAAAATGATTTGTTCCGTTTATTTATGTTGAACTTGTTTTGGTATTTGTGTATATTCAACTCAACTGTTTGGTAGAGGTCAATAAAACAAAAAACAAAAACTGTGGTTTGCTGGAAAAAACTGGATTGTTATTCATGCCCCAAGATACTAAGAAATGCAAAAATAATTAAACACGCTCCAATTAAACACAAACAATTCAACTTAATTTATGCACGGTGTGTCACTAACTACAGAGCATTTAGTACATGGAGTGCAATTTAGGCTTTGTGTTGTCCCCCATCAGTTGTTAATTACACCAATCATCCACACCAACACTTGCTTTGCAGCTGAGTGAGAAATCTCACACGTACACGACAGTTCACAAAGTTACCGCTACTTGTCATGAAGTGTTTTTTGTAATTTAATTTTAAAAAATAACCTCTTAACGTCACTCCCTTTGCAGACTTTCAGGACTACGGTTTGTCTGGACTCAGGGATGTAAAGTACCGACACTTCCTCGAATCCTCTCGACCCATCAGGCATGCGACCAACGTCAGAGCGGAGCAGGACGGACGCCGGACGAAGAGGTCGGCGGTCTTCACTACGGGTGTCAAAGTGTGTCCCCAGGAGACAATGAAAGCTGTCATCGGCAGCCACCGGGCCTATTACAAACTCAGAGGTAAAAGGAGAGGAGCTTGTACTATAAATGAACTGAATGCATACTCATGATCAAGCAATGAAGGCTTCGAGTAGACTCGGTTTTAAGATGGGGCGAACGGATCACAAGTGGACAGGGCCAAAACACTCAAACCACATATGGAGGTGGTGTGGGATGCATGTGACCACGTTTCTTTTGTAGACTCATTAACTATTTTCCACTAGCCTACATGGTAGCTACTTGCCTCGGTTGCGTTTCCATTACAGGAAACAGTCCCTCTTTTGTGTTGCTGGTCATCAGATGAAGGAGGAGGAAGTTGATGAAGTATTCTTCAGAGATCTCCTGTTGTGTTGTTACAGGAAGCAGTTTGAAGATTGTTGATCGTTTTTACTTCCAATATGTTGTTAATCCATCAAGTTAGAGCCTGGTTAAAAACTTGCTCCAACCTTTCGGAGATGTGAGCTCTAGCTACAACCTCCGTCAGCTGTTTGACCGACCAGGCACTCAGAGCTCACGTATTTTTTTCAGCTTTTTAAATAAAATTTTAACATTGCACTAAAGCCTATTATTGTAGATTGAACAGATCTATTTAGTGGTTTTCCCCACACAGTAGAAACTTGTTATTTTGACTATAACTGTGCAGACTGTCGGCTGCGGGGACAAATGTTTCCGTGTGGCACAGTGATGATGCAGTGACGATTCCGACCAATAACATTTTAGTACCTGGTCGTACCTGTACTTTTTTTGTCACCGCAGGAGAGGAGGTACTAACAAAAGTCGTACCAGGTACCAACGTCCAGATACTTTTCGCCAGTGGTAACGCGCCACACATCGAGGCGAGGTGGTACCATGCAATGGAAATGCGACTTAAGTGTCTTCGCTGTCCATTTGTGATCCGATCGCCCCAGACACCTTTTAAAACCAGGTGTAAACAGGGCTTAATGGTGCTAAAAATAAGCTCTGCCTCTGACACTGTCAAATGAGAATAAAGGACTTAATGAAACTGAGATGTCCATTTGAAACGCAGCCTCCTGCTTTGAAGAAATTTTCAATCCCCTCAAACAATGTGTGAAGTTATATGCAAATATCCCTCATCCACGAGATGGATTGTGGGTGATTTGCACCATGGCTGTTGCAATTGGTCTGTAATACAAATTGTTCCACAACAGCTGCTGTGGCATATGATTTTAAAAAATGAGGCAGATTAATTTGTGGTAGGGGAGGTAATCGCATCGCTCCAGAAATGAGTTTGTCAGGGAATAAATTTCCCACAGGCATCAAGATATTGGACAATGCGATGCTTGTTTCACCCACAGAGGCAGATAAAACACACGGTAGCTTCAGGGGGAGTTCTTTGTGCTCGTGGTTTTTAATATTCGCAAAAATGTCACGGACATGCAATGACTTTTAAATATACACTTTGACATTTATGAAACAGCAGGAAATACTGCCATTTTGTGCTTGTCCCCATTATATCACAGTAAACATATTTAGTGATTTCTACGTGGAATTGTAGATTACGTGCTTTGTATTCATATGTAAATCTGCAGTGAAATTATTCTCCGAAGGGGATGATAAACCAATTATAATCTCTGAATCATGGCTAACTCCCCACATGCAGAGATGCCAGGATCAGTACCAACAATCCTCTCTATGCTCAGTTATTTGATTTTTTCTCCGTCCTGTCATTTCTCATTGCCACTAAAACAGAAAGTATGTCTTCTGTTCAACATAAATTTAAGTTGGTCTCTCATTCACCTTCCTATTTGTGTTGTTTAAATATTTTCCTCTGATAACGTCTTCAAAAAGTTTTTATCTTCAGTTTGTCAGGAAGCGATTTGGGAAGCGTTTCGGATCTTCTTGGACCGAGTCCCAGACTCAGAGGAGTACAGAGCCTGGGTCTACACCTGCCAGCATGAAAACCTCTGCATGGACGACCTGGCCCAGAATTTCAGCAGCTCTCAGGAGCACCTGGACATGGTGGCCAGAGTTAGTGCCACACCATCACAGCACCTCTGCAAGCACAACGTTCATGCCATGCACTTGATTTCCTGTCGGTCTTCGGTGTAAAAGTGTAACTGCTTGTTTCTGTTTCATTTGCAGAGAGTAGTTGAGCAAGCTGAAAGTGAAGGGTAGGTGCAAACCTCTGCTTAAAATGTGGGTTTACATGCGCGTTTCCATAAATAAATTCCAGTGGTTTAATTTCCACAACCATTAACTCCTCTCCTCCAGATATTCTCATACAGATAGTTAGATGGATGTTTAAAGCAGCAACCTTCAAGCTGAAGACAGTAAAACTGGATTGTTTCTGGAGATCTTCCTAACAATTGTTCTTTCATTTCTAGACTTGTAGTTGGAACCTCAGAACCAGACCACGAATGTAAGTTTGACACATGAACATCATTACTTTTTACACATCATGTCAGAGCCAGAAGTGACCAAGTTTTTATATGACAGAAGGAGTGAGGAGGCGGGTCTGACCCTTGAACCTGAGGTCACTGCCCAATGTGCTCTCATTGGATCCAGCTAACCACACCCCCATGATCTTCCTCTTTTTGAAACATAATATCTACTTAACTTTAGCTAATAATATCAAAATGACTTGGGAAAAAAAATGAATTTAGTCAGTAATTCATGATTGAAAATGCTGATTTTTGAATTGAAATCAATTGGAATTTTCTGGTGCTAGCATCTAGTGGCCATCAGTGGTATTGCACTTGGCCTCATTTTTCATTTCTATGCACCGGTCTATGCTAATGATACTGTTCCAGCAAACTACAGATTACTACTGAAGCTGCTACTACAGTGTTTCCTGGTTGTAATTTGAACTGTTCCCCTTACAGCAGATTGATTGATTGATTGTCAGGAATCAGACATGGAGTAGGGACCTAATGCAGACACTGAGGCAGGTTCACATCAGTTAAACTAAGTTTAAACCGGGCAGAGGTATCCAAACGGACAGGTAAAAAGCAAAGTCAAAAACAGGCAAGGTTCAAACAAAAGACTATGACTGTGATAAAAGCTACAACATGAGCTAGAGACACCAACAAACTGGCAAAGAGACGAGACACACAGGGAATATATACACAGGGCTGACGAGCAGTGATAGGACACAGGTGGAAGAGACAATCAGGGGAAGCTGTGGGAGACAATCAGGACAGGTGTGACAAGACAAGAGCAGGAAATAAAACTAGAAGAAACACAAGGGAATAGACCTAACAAAATAAAACAGGAAGTGACATGACAAAGGAAACAACCACTGAAAATACATAGAAACAATAAGCTAAACAGGACACGACACATTGAAAGACAGACAAAAGAAAACTGAAACTAGAAGTAAGCCAGAAAAACTAAATACAAGGAATCATGAAAAACACAAGAATAAATCCAGAAAAACTAAAAATACAGGAAGTCATGACATTGACAGGTGGATGTAATGCTGCTATTGGTTGAAATTGAGTTTTTATCTTTTTTGTTTTGGGCTAACATCACAAAATAGGTAAACAATACAACCAGCAATGTAACTGAGCCAGCATCTAGTGGCCATCTGTAGTATTGCACCTTTGTATTAGCCTCAGTTTTGATACCCGGTTGCTTTGTTCATGTGTATATATGAGAAGGACTTAAAGATGATTTTCATTTCAGGTCAAATAAACAATACTGTAAATTTAATGGTTGTCAATAGATTTTCATAACAACATTATAATGTAACTGGTAAATTGTTGTTTTGTCTCAGGCACTTGGACTCCCCCTTTCATCCTGATTCCAACTGAGCCTGAGGAGGTGATGGTTTGACTTTGTCACATTTTACTATTTCACTATCTAAACACACACAAAATCAATAGTCATAACAAGGTCATCTGGCTTTTGGCTTGTCAGATTAAAGAGGATCCCAACATGATAAAAGAGAACCTCGAGGAGTACATCATCGAGTTCACCGTCACCGTCGCGGACCCGTCGTACAGCGAACTGCTCCGCCACCCCGAGGCTCCGGAGTACGACGACATCACACGAGAGCTCACAGACAAGGTGAGTTTACACACCGGCGGCAAATGATGACATCCCTCTGAGCTGCCATCAAAACAACAAGAGAGGCCCTTTGATAGCAGAACTGCAGTTTTAAAGCTTTGAAAAACTTACTGATGGTAATGTAACCTTGAAATCCCAACACCTGTTTTGTCATCTGTTGCCTCTTCTCCAAAAAAAAAAAAAAAGTCCTACTGAAATACTCCCCTTGTTCTCTCCTTCAGAACAAAAGCCAATCTTGATGGCAGCATTGTATAACAAGGCAGAGTGCGATTGCTATTATATTGCAATTGTTAGGTGTAAAACTCACCTTGATTGATTTAACAGCTTTAAGGTTGCACCCGAGGGACTTAAGATAAGACTTCTAAATGACCGTGAGCCTGGAATAGTGTGATCTAATCAAATAGATTATCTCTGACTAAGACGGCATTGACAGAGTCTTGAGCACAGCTCTTAAGAATGACTTGTGATGGCGAAATGCCTCGTGTACTTGCTTCTGAATTCGATAAGATGTAGCAAAAAAAACACAAGTCAAATATGAAAAACAGCCCTGAAGTGAGGTCAGTGACTCTACATTTCTTACAACCTAATAATCCTGACAGGATGAAATGAAAATTCATGCTTTTTGTTTTTCATATTTTCTTTTTTTTCCTTTCTCCAGATGCTTCATGTGTTTAAAAAAGTCCCAGGATTCAAAGAGATTCGTGTTCTGGGATTTCGGTGGGTAAATGAGGTTTTATTAAAAAATTTATTACTGGATTGGCACCAATTACTTGCTCTGTAATGGAGATTGAAAAAAAAAGGGTAGCAGACTCCAAGCATACATTTCTTATGTTTTTCCCCTGAAATGACTTTTATTGGAGCGTTTAATTGCTTGTCTCTCAAGAGAAACTATTGCACCCCGCCAAAAAAAAACCCTCTTTCGGGGACGTGACTCAGACGTTTCTGCCTGAGCAAACATCCATTACTGGAGATTTCTGTCTGTTGTGAGGGTTTCTGACATGATTTGCTGCGTTGATCAGGTCGGAGGATGTGTCTATGCGCTATGCTGTGGTGTTTAATGGAGAAACAGAGCTTAATGATGACCCCGAGGGTTTTGAGGATCCTGAATTGGAGACAGACGAGGATGCCAACGCTCCTAAACTGAAGCACATCATCGTAACGGCCTTAAGAAAGGAGCCAATTCTTCCACTGGATATACAGACACTCAGCTTTGAGGCTGGTAAGCATACTATCATCCTCTCATTTAGCTGAATAAGAAACGTCTGTGCTCGTAATGGGAGTTTAAAGCTGTTCAGATGTCCTCACTCTTCCTTTTCAGTAACCACAATTTATCCAGTTGCGGAGCTCGACATGGTTCCTGTTGAGACGGTGTATCCTGAGGACACCACACCGGCGCCGACATTGTCCGACGCTCCCACCCAGGGTTTTTTCCCCACCGTGGCAGTGATGGATAACTCACTGGAGGCTTACACCGTCCAACCAGAAGCACACACCTTCGTGCCTTTCATCCCCAACATCCTCCCGGAAACCACTCCCGCCGCCAACGAGGAGCCTCCTTTAATGGCAGCAGTCGAGGAGTCCACTGAAGATGATGCTGATGCTGCTGTTGCTAAAGATGATGAGGAGGAGGAGGAGGAGGAGGCCGGCGATGTCGTGGCACCAGACACCCAACCGGAAACTATCGCTGAGCAAGAAGAGGAAGCAGAGCCAGAGCTGGAGGTGGAGCCGATACCGCCGACTGAACACGACGAGGGAGGTGAGGCCGAACCCGACGAGCAGATCACAGACGGTAAGGAGGTGTTTGGTTTAAATGGACACATTTTAAAGGAGGAGACAAGTTTAAAAATTTAAAGCTTTATTGATTAACCAGAGATTCGACTGCAGCCGAGGCTCCACTTACAGATGATAGGAGGAACCTCAGGAAGCCACACTTTGACATCTTTGTGTGGTTTCTGTGGGTTGATGGTGCTGATGCTGGGATGATGCTGTTACGGGTTTGGGAACTTAAGATACAGGAACAGCTGGGTAGAAAAAAAAAGCACTTCCTCCACGGGCGTCAAAGGGCTTTACTGTAACAAAAGAAAGTAAAATATCTATAAGCAATGGAATACTAGCAAGAAAACATATTATATAATCTTTATTTTTGCTGATATTATTGTGTGCCACCACTGGGCAGCCATGATGCAATCACTACATGCTGAGTCCAGATGATGTCAGAGCATTTCAACCAATCAGAAAAACAGGGGGATTATTCTGATTGGTTGAAATGCTCTGACATCATGGGATCACTTAAAATGAAATTGTCGATAATGGAGGAATTCCAGTTTTCAGAGATGGATATCATATATTTATTTTCAAGTACTCAAATGAATCATTGGTTAAGCAACAATCTATGTCCAAACTGTATTTTGACAATGGACTTTCAAGACTTTCCATACAAATCACTGGGACTGTCCAAATATAGAGTGCCCTCTTTTTTTTTTAATGCAACTAACAGATCTGTACAGAAAACCCACGTCTCTCTCAGGAAATGGAAATGGCAGTGTACATATTAGACTTGGTGGTTTGGTTTTGCACATGGAGACGTTCCCTGCTGAGCCAATACGACATTAGAAACCATTAACAAGCAGCGACCTGCCGGTGGTCAAGTCATTACAAACTCACGCTGTGCAGACAAACTTTGTTAAAGCAGCAGAACTTCATTTTAAACTCCCAGTGGAGTTTCCAAAGATACAAAATATGTCAGGCATGTCCTCAGGCTTTGGGGAAATGTATATAAAATGATGCACAACACATCTACAGTATTTTTTTATTTGATGGAATGGTGGAGTCATAAATGCATGGAGTCGGGGTTTTGAATATTTTACTCAGTCAGTGTACACATGGTGCAGCATCAATGAAGTGTTGGAGCGAGATGATACAGGAAATATGAGCCTGTCAGAAAGTAGCAAATGTGACTATTTTAACAGCCTGAAACTTACTGATATGAATAGTTTGACACTTCTGGGAAAGCCTCACTGTCACTTTCGTTACTAGATTTAGATAAGAAGCTTGATCTTATGGTCATGTTTGTATGTTAAGTATAGAATTAGAGCAAAGAGATTAGCTTAGCACAGAGATCGGAAGCTAAATAATTAGCCTGGTAATTTACACAGTTGAAAAACATATACAAGTATCCCCAAAGCTCTTATTCGCATCTTTTTGCTTAGCTAGTGCACATATAATCATGATTAAGTAACAATACATCCATAATACAGTGCTTCTGTGCAGCACCTTTGCTAGCTGCCTGACTATCTCATTGGGATAAACTCATTAATATCACTGCACTAGCATTTTTTTAGCCGGGAAATAAAATATACACTTCCTTATAAAGCTGCAAGTAGGTTTTTTTTGCATCTCTGTTTGCATGTGGATTATACAAACAAGATATAGCATGCTAATTAGATGAAGGCTGTTTCTCTCTTCCTCCAGTCTGTAAAGCTAAGCTAGGCTAATTGCTTCTTAACTCTAGTCCTGTGCTTACCGTGTGAACCAGAGATTGGTGTCAACTCTTAGAAAGAAACACGGTGTCAAACTGTTCTGCACAGAGGGAAACCTAAAGGCCAAAGGGCTGAGGGAGTTATGACTGGCGTGGTCTTCAATGTGCAGTTACATCATGCTATATGAGCTGTAACGGCATACCATAATACACAAGTATGTTGCCATCATGTCGGTGCGTAGCCTGACAAATAGCATGTATGTTTTTCGAAGAGGTTTTAAAACCGTTTTTCCTGCTGTGTTTAATTTTACAAGAACCTCAACAAGCTGATGGGAACAGCGAGGAACCTCCAGAGCAACCGGATGAGGACCTTTCTGTGGTAACTCCTGATTACCAACCTGAAGAGGTGCTGACGGATGCTCCGACTGAGGTCAACGTTGACCTCCCGCTGTCTACAGACCCCCCACTTCCAGAGGCATCTGTCACAGAAGCAGAAGCCCCAGTTACCACACCACCATCTCTCGAGGACGCGGTCCAGGGCATTGAACCGGAAACCGATGCGGAGTACCTGCCGGCCCCCGTGGAGAGCGGCGAAGCCCCTGAGGATAGCAGTGACTCCGGTGAAGGGCACAGTGGCGTGACCCCAGTCTCAGCGGACGTTCCTGCTGAGAATTCAGATATTCAAGAGGAGGCCGGACCGAGCCAGAAGGAGACGGAGGAGGAAGCGACCAACTCTGTAGAAGAGGAGAGAGAAGAGGAGAGCGGCAGTGGATTCGCCTCAGAGTCTGACGAACGTCCCTACGAATCCACGGCTGCACCGGCCATGAGACAACCCAGCACGCCTCTGATGGCGGCAATGGAACAGAGGAAAGAGTTAGTGGTTTTCTTTAGCTTAAGGGTCACTAACATGGTGTTTTCTGATGACCTGTTCAACAAGAGCTCCCCAGAGTATAAGTCACTGGAGAATACGTTTCTTGAGCTGGTAGGTACACAAGCATTTGTGCTGGATATCATGCTGATTCATGCTGCATTCTCATACTTGCTTCTGTAGCCCCAAGGTCAAATGTGTGATAAGATTACAAGTTAAGTTTTAGGTTGAATGTTCATAGGAGGGAAGATATCTTAGAGTAGCCCCAAGTTGGTGCTTAATCGGAGATTTGATGTCCTGCACAAGTGAGGATGCACTGTGCAGCAAGCCTTATCCTCACAGCTGTTTTTTTACCCTGGAAATAGCAGTAACTTATGAATAAATTTATATTTTTTCATCAATAAATTTTATTTTTGTAAAAGTTTTATAACGTGCGATAAGGCTTTAAATGATGGCCAAATTCCTCAGTACGCTAAAGCTTTCATTTTCAGACGAGCCATTGTATCAGCAGTATAACGAAGAATATTTACACTGATCTGTTTTATGTAGACACAGCACTCTGGGTCCAGAAACTCGCCAAACCCTGGAGCCTCCAGTAAATCTGGGCCTAGCAGACAGACGACTTTAGCATCCATACCGGTATCTTTTTCCATATTGGAATTACATCTCCAACGCCTCAGAGAGAGCTTTTTGTTTCTTAACTAACCTTTTCCAAATGCAGTATCTAAAAAATTAAAAGCATCCACCTGATTTCTAACACCTCTAAAATACTCTACTGTAGCTTCCAGCTTTGCTTCCACTCGTATACTAAACCGTAGACCATCCTGCTGCATCCGCACTTGGTTTGATCTGTTCATCTAATATTGGAAAGCTTGTCTTTTGCCTTAATGTTTTTAATTATGCTGCAGTTTTGGGTTTTTCAGAACCTTTCCAGATTATTTTGGGCTCATCTCTCATCGCTCCAGTTTGTGCAGTTCATGTGTTAGGATGCGTTTAAAGACTCTGTAAATGGTAATACACGAGAGGCACAAACTGAGGCTGATTTTAGCACATCCCTTTATAAAATATGTGTACACAAGGGATGTATTTAAAGTTCTGGACATTAAAACCAAAGTAGATTTCTGGTAATAAGTGGGGGAAATGATTATTTGCTTTCTTGCTCACCAATAGGCAGTTAGTTTAGCAGAGCATAAACACTCTAATGGGGGTTACTGCACATTTCCCCATAAAATCACCTGATTCTAGTCTTTGTGCTCAGCTAAACTAACCACAGCTCACTTGTGGTTATAGGTTTATATCAACTGAACATGTGTGAGTGGTTTAAAAGCAAATATTTCCCTGTGAGCAAAACATTTCTGTCTGTGGTGGGATGTTTCTCTAGATGTGCTGTTAGCTCTAATGTAGCATGTGTGAGACTTTAACTTCATTGTTCGGTGTATGTTCATCATGTTTTGTCTTACTAATAGTTATTTATGAAGACAACCCAGAGATTATTTTTGTACATGTGTTGTTCATTTGTGCAACGCCTTAAAGATGAACTGCAGAGATTTCTAAATGATTTATTGTGGGACAGAATAAATATGATAATAGGCTTAGTAAATATAATAGGAATGGCACGTGGCTTCATGCATTTTGTGTGGCTAAAAAAAAAAAAAAAAAAAAGTATTGTTTTGTCCATGGTAGAGAGCAAACTAGCCCAGGGTAGTCTGAATCATGGGACCTGGGTCTGCCTTAGTCATTGGTTTGTGACTCGAGGTAAGAAGCTTTAAGTAATTCTAGTCAGTTCCAGCACCACACACATTGTGCTATTAATGGGCCCAATCTGCTTAGTGTGATGTCAGTCAAGTTTGTGTCGACACCTACATGCATGTTGCAGAAGGGGTCATTTGGTGTATTAAACACAGTCGAATAAAATAATTAGTATTAGGCACATATTTAAAATGAGTGCTGAAATATGTCACTTTTGTGGAAGACTATGTCCCTTTAAACCTGCACCTGTTAGCGCACATCAAACAAAGCGGCGTCACTTGGCATCCCTCTTTAGGCTTACCCTCAGGTTGGCACAGGGGACGTATTTTTAGGCTGGCCCTGTGCTCCGTGTTACGTAAAGGCCTCAGCCCTAAACTGAGAAGATGCATCGATACAAATTGGATTGTGTGTTTGCTGCGATGCCAAGAAGCAGAGGGAATGTGAGCTACTGGGGCAGGTGGTGGTAGTTTTTGAGAAGATAAATGGGAAATCATGAATCCATCATCACTTACGAGCACTTAAATTGAACTGAATGTGTTTTGATTTTGTATGCCTCAACTGAATGGAGCGTCATTAATGTCTGCACGGGATCACACACATGACATACAGAGATACACATCACACAAAAAAATCTAAAGCGACGATAAAAATAACTCTCCATCTCCAATCTTTAATGGTTGCCCAAACCGTGGTTTTCTGCAGTTCTCCTTGGTAATTGATGTGTTTAGCTTCCTGGCAAAGCTAATGTGGTCAGACGTTTGAACTGGTAAGTATTTACCGTACTGTACACTCTCAATTGTCCGTAACCCATTAGGTCTGGTTGCCATATCTTCCTTTAAATGGGCTATTTAAACACATATTTCAAACTAAATCACAACAAAATACAAAAACCAGCAGAAACGATAATGAAGAAATGTCAACGCAGCCCATTTAAATGGACATAGTGTAATGTTTGACTGGGTATTGGAGCCCATTTGTAATGCTGTATACTCGCTGTCTCTCATATATATACATATATATGAACCATTAGCCCACGGTAGCTTGCCATTCCCCTGTTTCCTCCATTATTACTCCTGTACCTACTGGTTTGTGAAGCAACCAATAAAATTGGACATGGAGGTTGGAATGACTTTTATATTTTGCTACAGTAAATCAGATTTCCATTGCTGCATTGAAATTCCTCGTTACGTTTCATTTTCTCCGACAGCAGCGAAGAGACGTTTCATTGGCTTTTCCAAAACAACCAGTAGATACATGTGTAACCTCAGAGACGCAAATGTGATCGTGTCAAAGTCTGAAACTATGGGTGTTAGTTCACAGTGCTACTGAGGTGTGTTGTGGAAGAAGTTGACCTTGTGTGAAAGGCAACAGAGCCAGAGTGGTAATCAGTAGTGGACGTGGGTAACTCGGTGACATCCTGCATTGAGACAAATGGACGAGCAGGCTCTAAACCGTTTGTCCAGTTGTACTGCGACAGCTGTTGCCCATTTGTTCTGGATGCTGGACCCTCTAGTAGTCCCCCCTCATCTGCGAGAGACTATTAGCTATAGGGAACTAGCCCTTCAGTATACTGTCTGCCAGTGATAAGTGAAGTAACCCGATCAGAGCAGAGCTCCTTAAGGCCTCTTATCTCCTGCTCGACAGCCAGGCCAGCTAAAGCAGCGTAATCTCTCCGCCTCACACTGCAGTGGTTTGATGTTTGCCTCGTCTGTAGTGAACACCGAGTGGCTGGAAGAGGGAGCGGGTTCAGATCGATGAACATCGACGCAGGTCCATTACTTGAGCTGGTTGACTTCCTCCCTGCCTAAATAACACCGCCATCATCAGTCCAAAGTCTTAATAGATTGGTTTTCTCAGTTATCTGAGCTGCAAGGCTGGCTCTGTGGGGATATTTTAAATGCAGCGTGGTGGAAAGTTAGCGTTAGGGATCCGCTTTTCAGGCCAGGTGTTGTTGATGCGGTGTGCTGTGCTGGCTTTTATAGGCAGAAAGTAATTGGGAAGCAGTGAAGTGCAGTGTTATTGTTCAACTTTTTCTGCTATTTGAAGTAATGAGCTACTTTAATGCATTCATTTATAATTTAAATGTAGTATCAAGTTAGCCATAATAAATCATGTTAATCCCACTGGGTAGAAAAACAAATCAATGGTAATGCATTAAAATTAATATTTGAATTACAGAAAGCAGAAAAAAGGGTAAATTAGCTTTTAAATTGGTTTAGTTGCTTCTGTTTTCTCCCAAACTTTTATTCATTTTCAAATATGTCAAAAAAAAAAAGTTGGTCTGAAATAAGTTTTATAATTATTAGAGCTTTTTGGCTTCGTGGGCCGGTGTAACCTTAGTGATGCTGAGATACCCGACCTCGCGATGGAGCCTGTATGTAAAGCATTTCTGCCAAACAACATTAATTATAGATTTCTTTTATACTTCAGATTCCTTTGTTGTCTGGCAACAAAGTCCTTTGTATAAGCGTCTGATCTCATTGTCATGTGTTCCCTGACTCTTTCGTGACTTGGGTTAGTTGTGTGTTCTTATACTAATGCTTCTAAACCTAACCCTGATTTTGTTCTGGATCTAATTACACAGTCAGTGCTGTAATGGCAGGATTTCATGCTTGCATCAAAATTTAATTATGAACTATTCATAGCGTTCACACTGTAAAATGTGACCTAAATAATTCAAATTAGCTGTGAAATGACAACTTCAAGTTCTGTCATTGTGGGAGTAAAACCACAGTTTTGAACGTGGTCTCTGCTCCTCTGGTCTTCCTCTCGGGGAGGACGCAGATCTTAACTGACAAGAAACTGGCATCATTTAATTTGACCTAAATATCAGAGTGGAAATCTTTCCTCTCTTTACATCTAAAATGAAATCAATCTTGGTTTTACGGTTAGTTTTTTTTTCCTCACTGATCACTAACTGCACAGAAAACTAATCTTTGAGGAATTAAAAGGCAGTAGTTGAATAATCTGATGAAACACAAACTGATTCCTCGCAGTTAATTCTGCTTTCCCTTTCATTTCCCTGCAGCTTTTGCCATATTTACAATCCAATCTGACTGGATTTAAGCAGCTGGAGATCCTCAACTTCAGGAATGGGAGTGTTGTGGTGAACAGCAAGATGAAACTGGACAAGCCGGTACCGTACAACGTCACAGAGGCGGTGCACTGTGTGCTGGAGGACTTCTGTAACGCGGCGTCCAAACGGCTTGACATTGAGATTGACAGTCGCTCCTTGGAGATCGAACCAGGTGAGGCGTCCTCGCTTATGTAATCGCCGCCTGGTCCTCCGCTGTTTCATCCTGTTTCTATTTGTGGTGTTTGGTTTCAAGGAAAAAGTACACAAGAAAAAAAATCCATACACTGCACTTTCAGGATTTTGTGTTCACACCACAAGGTCTGAGCACGTCTCCACTCACCCATCTGAGGCACCTTTTTTGGTTCACGACTGCATGTGACCTCATTATAATCACACCTTATTGACAGCAGACACCTCCGCTCACATCAATCAAAACGCCCTTTACCTTCTCCTCTGAATCTGTGGACAGCGACAGACTGCATTAATGTTAATAAGCTTTCACCTCGCTGCCTTATATTTCATCCTCTCTCTCTCTCTCCCCTCTGGCTTCAGCTGACCAAGCAGATCCCTGTAAGTTCCTGGCTTGCAATGAGTTTTCACGCTGTGTGGTGAACAGTTGGAGCGGCGAGGCAGAGTGTCTGTGTGATCCGGGCTACAGCACCGTGGACGGCCTCCCCTGTCAGAGCACCTGTGCGCTGGAGCCGGATTACTGCCTGAATGGAGGCCTGTGTGAAATAATCCCAGGTCATGGAGCCACCTGCAGGTACAACAGAAGCTGAGTGCATGATGGCATCCCCTGAGGTGTTTTGTTTTTTTACCAGATCCTCCGAGCTGCAAGTTTTTGCATTCATTAGCCGTTTGTAACTTGGAGAGACTTAAGATTGGAGGAACCAGGAGTATTCATCACATGACTAACTCTCCAAGTTTAAAACCCTTTAACACCTGAGCCTGCAAATTTCCACCTGGACTTTTTATGCTTATTTCAAATTCAAATTTAACATGCAAAATCTAACATTCATGTGCAGTTTTGTTCCCTAAAACTCTAAAATCAAAATGCGTTTTTGTGTTTTTCTGCTATTCTTGTTTCATCCTCACTGTTATTACACTCATACAACACGTAGTATATAGTAAATCAGCTGTTTTGCCGGCTTCTGAGAGAGGCACTGGTGAAATTACCGTAATGACACCATATTTACTGTAAAGTGCAACATCTCAGCTCCTCGAAACCATTGGAATTTTTCTGATTGCACAAACTGTGACATAATTACGGTAATCCAAAGACGATGGGCAGACCTGTCACTGACGACACGCTCAGAATTAAAAGGGTTAAAGGAATATAAAATGCTAGGGTTGAAATACAGTTTGGGAGATGGCTTATGGAGTACATGGAGTATATTTATATAGCACTTTCTTGACCTTAGCTAGGTCCCAAAACGCTTTACAAGGCAACTCATTCACCCATTCACACACACTCACACACCATTGGCAACAGAGCTGCCATGCAAGGTGCTAGCCGCCATTGGGAGCAACTTAGGGTTCAGTGCCTTGCCCAAGGACACTTCGACAGGAGGAACCGGGGATCAA
Source organism: Pseudochromis fuscus (assembly GCA_900323345.1). Lineage (NCBI taxonomy): Eukaryota > Metazoa > Chordata > Actinopteri > Pseudochromidae > Pseudochromis > Pseudochromis fuscus. The sequence goes on along the minus strand of OOFC01026523.1, from coordinate 3,700 downwards.
ACCACCCACAATGTTGGGATTCATAGGCGACCCGCTCTACCACCATCTGTGAAAGTCAGGATTCCCCCATCATAGATGATTTCATGGAGGCTGCCATGTTAAATGAGCCCTTTCTGATTGGTTGAAATGTGCTGACATCATATGGGCTCAGCATGTGGGAGCTAAACATGAGTTGCACTGCATCATGACATCCCAGTAGCATTAAGATACAAAAACTCTCACAAGCTTTTCATAAATGGTCAAAAATTTCCCGGCATCACAAGCTGTGCGAGTATTTATGTTTCATTTCCTCTTCCTTCAAACCTGCTTTGTCTTCACTGGGCTTCAGGTGCAACACAGAAACTTTCAGCTTCACAGAAATCACAACAATAAAGGGAAACAGTCTTGCGTGAAATACGTAGCCGGTTGGGAATTGAACTTTGAATTAGATCCGATGTCTCCTCTCGTTGGTCTCCGTCACATGTGCATTATTAATCTACATCACAGAAAACTGTCGAAGGTGTTGACACATTGTGGCAGGAGGAGGAAAATGGAGGAGTTCAGTGGATCCGTGCGAGGCTCAGTGTCTGTGGCTGGTACAGGACGAGCTGTCTCACACACGGCATGACTCATAGTTTGAACAAAATGTGGAAACCCTTTCTGGATCATGTTAATATGAATGTGTCTGCCACTCCGACTCAGAGCCTCCGTATGAAGTACCTCAGATGTTAAAGCCCCTTCTCTGCTGGTTGCTTTATTAATACGACTGACTCATGTTTGATTGATGTGCCTGTTGAGGATGTTTCTCTTTCTTTTCTTGTTTGTGCTGAGCTAAATGCTAAAAGCACATTTGGGGGAAAAAAAAAACATCTTTCCTCGGTGGTTCACTTCAGGGCATCTGAGATATGAAGGCTGAAAAATGTTCAACTGTTATCATCCCCAAAAGATTAAAATTAAAAATACAAATTGCAAATTATTTCTGTTGAGTAGAGCAATAATTTGTGGCAATAATTATTGTTATTGTTTATTTGCAGACACTTAACTTGTGAACATCTGGCTTTCCTTTAATGAAACAGTTTGTTCATAAAGTCTCAAAAGTGACTTATCTGAATGTAGCTACTCAGCAGACTTCATGTTTACATTTTCATGAATTTTGTATTTTAAAATATGATTATTGGGGCGAGACTTAATCATTCACTTATTTGATTAGTAAAGCTCTGAATTGTGAAAACAAATCTGGGATGATTTAATTGTAATTTTATGCATTTCTAATGAAGAGAAACTATTTCCAGAAGGTGAAATTAATCTAATAATGTGATTTTTGCAGTATTAAGAGAGCCAAGTGTTATTTCTTTAAGAAATATTTGACAGTTTTTGGGGTGCAGCCATAGAGTGTGTATCGAATGTACGAAGCTAATGTGACGAACATTTTGAAGCCGGGATTTTGACATTTGAAATTGCCATGTTTTGACCATATTTGGATATGAAGGGAGGAGTGAGGAGGCAGGTCTTTTTTAAGCCTAAAATCTACTTTCTACTTTCAGATGGACCATCAGAATAAAAAGCGTTGATGAGTATTTCATGATTGAAAGTGACCATTTATGAATTGAAGTCAGTAGTTTTTTTGAAGCCTGCCTCTAGTGGCTTTGGTGAGTATTGCACTTTTTTTTTTTGCACTGTACTAATCCAGTGTTTTCTTCCTCCCCTGTTTCAGATGCCCTCTGGGTAAATACTGGCACTACCACGGAGAACGCTGCAACGAGCTGGTGTCGATGCCGTTGGACCCTTCGCTGATCGTCACCTGCCTCGTGGGAAGTCTCTGCCTTGTTTGCGCCATCATTGGCATTTTAGTGTTCATCAACAAGAAGTGTGTAAACACCAGGAAGGCTGTGACTTTGGTGTAAGTATGAGTACTCAGAGTATGAGTTTCCTACTGTGTTTAAAGGCGTTTTTATTCACCCCCTGGTCTCCTCTGCGTTGTAGGCACACCCTTGCTCCCTATGCCTTTGAGAATACTTTAAGGGAGAACCCAGTGTTTGAGAATGATGACGGTGTCTTAACTCAAGTGTCCACATTACCGTGTCCTTCGAGTTCTGTCTCTTCACACTCCCAACGGTCTGAGCAGGAACATTTTGCCTCAATTGAAAATATACATCTGAGTATTGAGGTACACTGTGCTGTGTGGCACAAACCACTAAAACTGACTAAAGTACTAACGTCTGGTCTGCTGCTACAACAAGCTAACACACTCTGCTAATAAATAACTTGTTGTCACTGTATGTTATTATCACCTCCTGGTCTGTCCATGTGTTAGCAACACTACGGGAAAAAGTAGTGAACATACACGACTGTTCAAAGGTTTGAGGTGACCCGATGAAACCAATGGTTTTCCAATGACAACAAAGGGATCTACCGAGCTAGTTCTACATGTTTAACTCTGATTAGCTGCATATGTTTCATACTTTAGGCTAAACAATTGTGTCATATATTTACCCAATACACCTTGATATTTTGGTTGGTATACGTGTTTAGTTGTATTTTACATCTGTTTCTTGATA
>OOFC01026522.1:0-10508 GCA_900323345.1 Pseudochromis fuscus | reverse complement strand
TGACTCCGTTGCTCAGATGAATGAACTCACACACCAGGGTTTTTATGGATTTTGGTTTCTGCTGCTCGGGTCAGACCCGGGACCAGGACTATGCACTCCCTTCCAGACCTACAGTGAAGATCAGGACTCTTTTATGTGACGTTTCAGCAGCTTTTACTGATGCAGGTTTATTTTTGTACACTGTTCTCTGGACATTATCTGTTACTGAGGGTTCGAGTCCCGGTAGTTTTACAGGGTGCACACTCACACAAAGACAGGAGTGTGTGTGTGTGTGTGTTTTTGTTTTTTTGTAGCAGAAGGGAACGTGTTTGTGGTTGGTGATGACGTCATTGTGTGGCACTGAATAAATCAGCTGGGACTGATCAGCTGTCAGCCTCTTCATTCATCTGATAACACTGGGCTAATGATGCTACTGTGTAGCTATAACAGGGTGTCCATAAAGTCCCTTTACAAATTAGAAAATGTTTTGCAAAGGTAATTGATGAGATATCTTAATCAAATGAGGTACTGTTAACAGTCGGCTCAGTCATTCATCAACAGACTACCTGTGATTAAAAACTTTAACTGCTGAGTCAAATTCCCTTTGATATATATTTTTAATTGTAGAGGGACTTTATGGACACCCTGTATTACCAAGAGTTAGTCGGTGTGGGCTAGTGTTGCTAGCAGTCACCTAATATTGTTAACACTGGGCTAATTTAGTTAATGTTGCTAACATTGGGCTAATGTAGCTAACTTTGCTAACAGTCAGCTGATGTTACTTCTGGTTATTGTCACTAACAGTTAGATAATGGACCTTCATGAAAATAACTCTGAGCTTTTATATTTGACCATTGTACTTCCGGTGTGTCCTGGTTAGTTTGTAAGGTGAAATTCTACCTGAAAACAGATCCGCTGGTCGCATTTAAATCTTTAAAACATCTCATTTTCAACTTTTTATCATTAGTTTAATATCATACTTTTCACTTTCCATGTTCACATTTTTAGGCAAATATTTTCTGTAACTGTAAATGGGCTTCCCTACATTTCCATTTCAACCTTTGATCATCTTGGTGAAATGTTTTGTTCTGAATTTTTTGCTGTGGAGCTTCATTAGCTGATGAAGTCGGTCTGAGTTGCAGCCTCCACTATTTACCCACAGTGCAACGCTGCAGCCTGAGTGGCAGTCTGGGTCTCCGGGGGTCGGCGAGGTCACCGGCTGTGAGCTCTGTCTGTTTTCACAACTGCTGCTGGTTATCAGGGAAGAAGCAGCAGCAGAGCACCCTCTGATGCTGTGGTCTTCCACTGCTAGCACGTGTGTTTTTTGTGCATCTTTTTCTTTATCGTGCGTCTTTCTTTTTGGGTTGCGTCTCTTTGTGGTTGTTGTGTGTCTGTTTGTGATTGTTGTCCCTTTGTTTTTGTGGGTTTTTTTTGTGTGCGTCAAAGGGCAGATTCATTTTCAGTCATCAGAAACTTTACCAACAGGTTTTACTTTAGTGTTTACTGTGGGTATTTTTAGTGTTTGATGACAGACTTTTGACTCGTTTTCTTTTGTGTTTATTTGTGGTGATGTCACCGTTAAAAGAAGTGAACAATGACATCATTGCTGTTGTCAGCTGGTCTGTGGCTCCACCTGCTGGACAGCAATTCCCATCCCATCTGGTTCAGAAGAGGAACCACGATCAGATCCATTAAATACAGCAGCTTTGCAATAAAAGTCCTGTGAGAGCGGTGTCTGGACCAATCAGCTCGCCTCAAGCAATGATTGAGTGCTCAGTACTGTCAAAAGAGGCGGGACTTCCTCTACTGGTTCCTGCTGCCAGTTCTTCTAGTTCCACTTTTCTACCTCTACTTTTCCTTTATTCTATTGAAAACCACTGTTAAAAACTTAGTTCTTATGTCAACCTCTCATTTTTAACATCAACACTGAACATGAGCGTCCTGATGTTTAGTGTACTTTCAAATGTGAACCTGTGAAACCTCAAGACTTTCACTTTACATTTTGTGTCTTTATTATTTAATAATCAGATATTTTTTAGAGAATCTAGAAAACGGCTTAAACATCAACATTTGATTTTATTGATGTTTTTTTAAGTTCACAACAACAAACAGATGACAAGTCACATGACATCAAAGATGCTGGAGAGCACCGAGACATTTTAATTATCAATACATCAAGAAACAGGTCAGCTGTAAACATTCAATAACATTCGGACTTTTATTCTGAAGGAAACTTCAACATTTAAACTTTATTTTTTTTTAATTTTACTCCCACAAAGTCTCCACTACTTTGACTTTGCCTTCAGTCTTTGTAAAATTCAGCGTTTGAATCTCACAGATCAGATTCTTTTAATGTGATACAAAATTATTGAAGACTGCTTCAAGTTAGAGCCAAACTTCAGAATAAATCCAAATCGACCACAAAACGTCACAACGGTGAAACACAAGCACTTATTGGTTCATTTCACTTAAAAAAACAGCCACAAAAACATTAAAAAAACTCATGCATTTCTCAGGTTTTCACAAAAAACTAATTTTGTTGAACAACAGTTGTTTCAGCCTCGGTCTCAACTGTTCGCACTCCTTTCTATGAGCTGTGTACGTGCATAAAACACCAACAAAGTCACGGACCATGCAAGTGCATCTTGTGGAATTTTGAGCCCACAGGCCACAAGTAAGCAAGTACAGAAAATGTTGTTCATGATAAACAAACTGCACAAATTACCACATTTTGTCAAGGACACAAGTGTACTATACGGTGTCCGGAGGTTTGATGGATGTGTTTTTGTTTTTTTTGTGGTCGGGGGAAGAAAACAGTTGGTGAAGCAAGTGCGATGCCCAATGCACCTGCTGCAAGACTGCTGCATGTCTTCAGTACTACCTCTACAAAGCATGCATGTCCAAAATCTTATTTGTGTTGGTGAGGACATCTCATGTCGCCCTTGGTCCCCAGCAAGTTTTTCTCTTTACTTCTGCAACCTCCACGACTCCGACGGACTTCAAAAAACGTCGGGGATGAGGATTCCTAAATTCGTGGTTCTTCTGTTTGGGACTGCAGCTTTAACATACCTCCTCCAATAGAAAACAGTAAAACCAGTTCTACCCATTTGGTGATAACCTTCTGGTTCCTGTCAGTTGCAACACTATAATCCAGCTGTTGTTCTGGAAAAGTACTGTACTGTACTGTTCCATCTCTGTGGGTGGAGCTCTGTGCTCCAAGAAAGGTTGCACACCTTTCACAATAAGACACCCAGTAGAAAGTGAGGGTTTTTAGACTGGTTTTACAACTTTTCAGCTGTTTTTCATTTATTTATTGTTTAATAAAAGGTGGGCTTTCTCTCGACTGAAATGCTAATAGAGGGATTTTATTGTGAAGTGGTTACTACATACTGAAATTTGACTCAGTAAATTTATCATAAAGTCCTGCCTATGATACAGGCCAGCCTTAGATAGAGGCTCAGACAGAGGCCTGCTGCTTCTACGGTAATACAGGCTCCTCCCACTTTTGGAGAGTGAATTCATTCTGTGATGTCTTGAGTTCAGATGCTGTGATGTAAAAGTGTTGGATCACGATAACGACACACAGCAGTTTATACTTTCTATGTCACGACGAAGCTTCGGTTTCTCTATGACGACAGCTGTTAGCATGCATTTAACACAACACTAAGACTATGAATCCGCCAGCAGCCGTGCTTCACTTCCTACAACAACGTCAATGCTGACACTATAGTTTTGATTTATTTAATTTCCAGTTTTAGCCAATCAGCAGCCAATGATGTCAATCAATCCCCCCCAAAAAACCATGATACCTTTTTTTTTTTCCCCTCGACCCATCAAAATTCATTTAAATGTTTTACAACTCGTTTGGTTTGTCCCTTTGACGTCGTGGCTCTCCAGAAGTTTCTGCTTGTCTCAGCAGGTTGAAGGGCGGCTCTTGGCGGACTCTCGGCACTCTCCGGATTTTTGCTGTGATCTCACAGGATGCTCTCACGCTCCTCGCCAAAGGTGACGGTGTCAGAGGACACGGCGCAGATCTCAGGCGGGTCTCCAGGTTTCAGCCCCCTCTTCAGGTGAACCACCCGGACATTCTCGTTATTCGGCCCCGGCCTGGTGGTGGCAGTGCCACCTGTGGTGCCAGCACTTTGCGGAATGATGACATCACTGGTGGAGGAGGAGGGGTTTGAGGAGGAGGAGGAAGTGGAGCCCTCTGCTGGCGGGCGGGCACGGTTGCCCTGCTGGGCATTGGTGTTGTTGTTGAGGGTGACGTTGCTCGGTGTGCGGTTCAGGTTGTAGGACCTGGATGAGGGCCAGCTCTCCTCTGGGCTACTGGCGAGCAGACTGCACTGGTCCTCGGAGCAGATTGACATGCGGGCCACCGCTGGGTCCTGGAGGCCACTGAGGCTGCTGGGAAGGCCACGCTTTCTGGCCAGGCCCTCCTCGTCCAGCTCGATCAGGTTGGCCCTCTCCAGCTGCGACAGGTCTGCCTCCTCATCCTGCAGCGAGTGGTTGGGTGAGCTCTCATTGGATCGCACACCCGAGTCGGATGAGTCCTTCTTGTCAAGCATGGCGTCTGACAGGTAGTCCTTCCCCTTCAGTGCCAGTGAACCACCGGGCAGTTTGGGGTCAACCACCTTCTTGCCATCTTTTAGCAGGGGGGCGTGGTCCGACTCCTCAGACTCCTCGTCGTCACTGGTTAACTTCTGGTAACGCAGCCCTCCTCCTGCTGCTTTCAGCTTCAGGTCGGCAGCGCCCTGGAATAATCCGCCTCTTTCAGCGGACGTTTTGCGGGTCAGCAGGGTCTTTGAGGAACCGTGGTCACCCTTCTCATCCTCCTCTGTGATGGGGTCAAGCGCCTCGCCATTGGAGGTGAAGTCGGTGTTGTCTGCTGCTGCCTTGGTGCCACTTCTCTTGTTAAAGGATTTGCGTCCATCCTGCTCTGCGGTGGTGTCCTTGCTTTTGTCCTCAGAGGAGGATGTCATGAACTGCCCCGGCTGCGGTTGAACAGGCTTCTCCCCGCTGCCACCGCCCATCTCCAACTGGGCCATTTGGGCGATGTACTCCTGGTAAGCATCGCGGTACTCGGCCTGCTGCTTGTCCGTCAGCCTCGCAATGTCGTTTGAGGACTCTTGAGAGTTCAGGCTGGTCATGCTAGCAGTTCGGTGAGTGCCACCCTGAGGACAGAAGGCAGAAACAGAGAGTCTGACAGCTGTTTCCTGTCTGGCAGTGAAGTCGCAGGACGTCCTTCTCGCTGTACTTACCATCCACTGCATGGTTCCATGTCGCTGTGGTTCATCCAGTCCCACATTGCTCAACTCCTCGAAGCTCAGGTTGAAGTTGTACATCGGCGATGCATCGGCATTAGTGGCACCGGCGTGGGGTGGAGCCGTCGCTCGCCTTCCCGTCTCAGTGTGACCACCAATGACACTACCTTGCTCGCTGGTAGCTTCCTCGTGCAACACCTGGCTCTCAATGTGACGCATGTCCAGAACCTACAGCGGGAAAGAGTGGACAGCTGTGTCACTACAGGATTTAACACTGAAGATCTATGGTTAAGCAGATGACACTTCACTCTTCATGAGCCACTGAACACTGAGTGTTGGCAAACTCACCGTGGCTCTGAACAGCTGCCAGTCTCCAAAGTTCATGTTCATCTCCTTCTTTAGCTCGTCAATGTTGCACTGAGACAAAACTCTACCGTTGACATTTGCCTGAAAAACCACACGCAGAAATAAACAAACCATATTCAGTCATCGGGTCTCTTTCCGGTTCCGTCTATGTATAAAGTGGTGTCACTGACCTTCCTGATGGTGGCGGCATATTGTCCCATCATGCTCTGGTCGATGCCCTCGATCTGCCGCACACGCTCACAGACAGCCTCCGTCGTCATGGAGCTGAGGAGGATGGCTGGAGCACCCGACACGATGGAGGCCGAGCCCTGAACACAAACGCCACACAGGTTTAATTCCCAGGAAAAAAAAACCCCAAAAAAGGCGATTTCAAAAAGTGTGCTGAGCTGAAGAGAAACTGAATCTAACAACCTCACATCAGCAGTTAAAAATGTTTGTAAGAGAACTGGAAATCTTAGCTCTAACCTCTGTTTATCAGAAATAACATCTATTATCAATCTATGTGTTTCATCAGAGTTTAAGCAGCTGCTTCCTCAGAACGATTCTTTATATCCACACACAGAGAAACAGGCTCCTCCTCCCAAATGGAGGATGCCATCTTTGTACCGGCATGTTTCTACAGGAGTCCAGAATGGACAAACCAGACCCTGGATCGACAGAGAGAATTTCAGGGTTCAACACTGAGGCGGCAGCTGGATATGGGTGGAGCTTCATCACTGTCTGTCAACCGCCATGACACAGACAAAGACCTAGTTGTTTCAGGCTTCATTTAGAACTGCTTTTAGCCTTGATTTAGGACTGGTATCAGGCATGGTTTTGGACTGGTTTGGGGCTGGTTTTGATCTTGGTTCAGGACTGGTTTAAGGCTACAGGACTAGTGTTGACATTGATTTAGGACTATTTTGGTCTAGATATAGGACTGGATTTGGCCTTGATTTAGGACTATCAGGCTTGGTTTTTGACTGGTTTGCAGCTTGAATTAGGACTGGTTTTAATCTTAGTTTAGGACTGAATTAGTATTTGATTCAAGATTTGGATCTGGCTAGGTTTAGAACTGGTTTTGAGCTGGTTTAGGACTTTTTTTGGAATGTATTTGGGATTGGTTTTGGACTATATCTGGGACAGATTTCAGGCATAGTTTATAACTGGTTTAGGGCTTGGCTTTGGACTGGTCTCAGGCTTGGTTTAGAACTAGTTTCAGTCTTGGTTTTGGACTGGTTTTGGCCTTGATGTAGGACTACTATGAGGGTTGGTTTTGGAATGATTGAGGCTTAGATTAGAACTGGTTTTGGAGTTGATTTAGGACTGGTTTCAGGCTTGCTTTAGAAGTGGTTTGGGGCTTGGTTTTGGACTGGTGTCTGATTTGGTTTAGAACTTGTTTCAGGGTTGGTTTAAAGACCTGACTGGGGCTTGGTTTTCGACTGGTTTGAGGCTTTGGTTAGGACTGGTTTTAATCTTAATTTACGACTAGTTTGGGGCTTGATTTAGCTTTTAAACCAGTTTTGAGTGAAGCACAAGAAAAATAAGTGTTCAGTTTGATGAGTGATTATCAGACTGATTAATGATCCCAGAGAAACATGAAGATGAAGCAGAAAGAAATGTAGAACAGATGAAGGAGAAACATTAGTGTTGTCTTTCCAAGAATAAATCTCTAATGAAGACAAATATCCTAACACTGTCTCCTGTGGACAGCTAATAGAGCTGACCAATAGGCAGGCAGCTTTAGCACCAACATGGCCATAGACACAGTCACCAACACGAATTATGTTTTCCCTTGTGTCACTTATTCAGACATTTTAATAGTGCGGAGGTGGAGGTGGCGGGAAAGTGGGGCAGTGAGTGTTTGTAAGGGGATCAAAGGTCAAACAGCTATTCTACTGAAGCTACAAGCTAGTCCAGACAAGGTGCATGCTGGGAGTTGGAACACTTCTTCCTGATGTCCACAGCTCACGGCTCACTTGCAGCGCCGTGGTTATAAGATTCAAAACAATCAGCACAACAATTGGTGATGTCTATAGCGAGAATAGGTAACCCTACTAGCATGCTAACAGATGACACGTCACTAAAGCAGTTCCAGGAGGAACAGGAAGCTTTGGAGTTTCAGTCCTGGAAGAAAGCATTTATTTTCTCAGAGCATTTTTTTTTCTTGTAACTTAACGACTTATCTCAGAAATTCCAGGTTTTGTCTCAGAATACACCCCGACAAAATGTACACTAAAAAAAATCTGCAGAACGACAACGTTCAAGTTTGGCAGATGTGGCGAAGATAAAACACCACGACGCCGTTTGCTGTGGACATTTAAGGATCATCTGAGGAGGGAGGAGGTGGAGGAGGAGAGAGGAGGAGGGAGAAGGACGAAGAGAGAGGAGGAGGATGAGGACAAGGAGGGAGCAGGAGAACGAGGATGAGGGAGGAAAAGGAGGAGGAGGGAGGACAAGAAGGGAGGAGGAGGAAGGAGGACAGAGAGGGACGAGGAGGAGAGAGGAATTCAGGGAACGTTCAGTACCTGCTTTTTTTTCAAAGATGAGTTCTTAGACTGCAGACAGACAGAGACAGACAGAGACGAGGGATGAGAACATCAGGAAAATGGCCGACACAGAGACAGAGTGGAAACGATAATCATCAGCAGCCGTTTTCACAGGAAGAAGAAACAACTGCTTGTCCTGAGTCTGTTTCCCAGACGACACGCTCACCCACCACAGAAGAAGAGACGGAGAAGCTCAGCAGGAGAAGAAAACTGGGGTGAAACTTCTGTGAAACACATTCAGCTCACAAACCTGATGCCCAAGTCAGGATTAAAATAGTAGAACTTTTAGGTTTTCAGAGACAGAGACGAAGCAGATGGTCACTCGGCAAGCGCTTCATCAGGAACACCTCCATCTGCTATCCCCACTGCTATGCCATTGGATCGGGGAACGGGTTCTCACTATTGTTGGTGTCTACTCACCCTTTATGGAGTTCTTGGGATGGGTGCTGGAAAGCGCTCCGAATGGAGACTCCACTGTCCTGCTGCGGTACTTCATCGCTTACAAGGGCAACGACACTAACCACCACTTGGTGGTGAGTTGGATCGCCCCACACAACACCCTACTGACCTCAGCTGCACCTCCACACCCTGTCCATGAAACCAAACAGGAGGTGTCCAACACCCATACTGAACAGCCCTGACTTACTGCAGAGTGCACAGGCCTAGAACACAACTGGATGGTGACCAATAGGGACCCCGGTACCTCAAACTCCCATAGCTCCTCCCACACTCTATCTTGGTGAACATGGTCAGAAACTTTCTCTAAGTCCACAACACACATGTAGAATGGAGTGGCAAACTCCTAATTTTATCTCCTCTGATGATAAAAGTTTTTATCAAGATTTAAATCAACTTGTTTCATCTCTGGTCCCGTTTTTAAAGCTTTTATCATCCGTGCCAATGTTTTTGAACCAGGTTTCATTCATGTCAGGTGATGAAGCGCTGGCTGAGTGAACATTTTTCGCCTCCGGTTCTGGTGCCTGTCTACTCTCAGGTTCCAGCCATCGGTCATACTTACGGGAACGACGGTGGCGTCTCTGCTGAAGCCGCTTTTAGGTGGCAGGCGTGGATGAAGGTGTGGTGGGAAGGAGGCCACAAGTGGCCGTGGCAGCTGGTAAAGGTGGTGGGGGAAATATGGCTGAAGGGTGGGGGCAGAAAATAAAAAACAACAAAATGTTCATGGAGGTGACTGGAAATGAAAAACTGAAATTAAAGAGTGAATCACTGCTACCACAAAGATCAATGCTAACAAGAGCGCCATGGTTTGAGCTTTGCTCCGATATTTCATGTTTTATTTTTTTTGTGTATTTTCAGTTTGACAGAGCTTTTATTTTTCAGGAAACAGACTGCAGGATGTTAGCATGTCAAGGTTTTTACAGGAGGCCCTGTTTACACGACAATGGTTTTAGGATGAAACACAAAAGCTGTGTTGTGTTTCGGCCACCCGTTCACATGGAAACTCCATTTTAGACGACCTAAAACGGCCTCTAGAGTGGAATTTTTCTAAAATTCAACAGCTGCTCTCGCCATGGAAACGGGGTGCTGGAGTTTTCAGTGAGAACGCTCCAGTCACGCTCTGCTTAGGGCATGCGCATTACACTTTGTTGTAGTTGCCATGCGCTAACTGGACAACAGAACTACAACAACGGCGGCCTACCATGTTGAGCTTTTGCTGCTGAGTCTCACCGTCCTCAAAACAGTAATCATACTTCATCGTCTGTCCAGACAAAGCTCTGACTTCTCACACATTTAGTGTCCACACTGCTCTGTGTTTCTTCCTTTTTAATTTTGTTTATTTGCGGCTGGCTGTACTTCTTCTGGTCTCTGAATAGTGATCACATGGGGTGTGCCTCTACAAACTTAGATCACCAACCACCGGCATGGCACGTAAACTACAGTGTTTTCAGTCCTTCCAGCATCCTCATGTAAACAGAGATTTTTTTTTACATTCGTTGTTGTGGAAACCCAACAATAATTTTATGTTTCTGGGTGAAACATTGTTGTGTAAACAGGGCCTTAATTTAAGAAAACAGAAAAACAGTTGATTAGATGGCAGCAGAGATTCACCTTGAAAATAACACGGAAATTAAATTGACACAAACACAGATGGTGAATGGGAGCAGGAAGCATGTCACATAACTTGATGACATCACAGCATTACCTGCCACTCATCCCGGCAGGGAGACAGCAAACCGCTGGAGTACTCCCCCTGTCATTAATGACAACAAATCGGTTGATGAGCCCTGTACTCACCCTGTTGTAGAAGGGATGCTGGGGGCCGGCCATGCCGCTGTAGTAGCTGCTATGGGGCTGCGGGGAGACCACGCCCCCCGCTGGCTGGTTGAAGGGTCCGGTGAAGGAGGCAGACGGCGAG
>OOFC01026517.1:0-11512 GCA_900323345.1 Pseudochromis fuscus | reverse complement strand
CTAAATTAAGTAATTACCTCCACCAAGGAGGTTATGTTTCTGCCGGGGTTTGTCTGTTGGTTTCAAAAATAACTCTAAAAGTTACAGATGGATTTTGATGAAATTTTCAGGGATTGTCCAGATGGGGATAAGGAACAAATGATTAGATTTTGGAAGTGATCCGGATCACCGTCTGGATCCAGGAATTTTTTGAAGGATTCTATAACATTAGGAGATAGGACCATATGCGACTTTTCTGCATATGACTCCACCAAAAATGGTCAAGACACTTTGAAAAAAAATACAGGACAAGTTTCTAACATGGTCTACAATATATCAAAGATTGATCCAGATAAAGGAATAATTTCAGATAATATGATCCAGAATATGAAAAAATCGATCTTTGAAACCTGCATCATAAAAAAAACAAATGAAGCTAGAAACATGCAACAGACATCTTTAAACAGCCACGACGCTGTGGAGCTAATATTGATATAAATAAATACAAGACTAATACTAGTAATATCTTTGGTGGAAGTCACAATATGGAAGGAAATGTTGTGCTTGGTGGAGGTCTGTGCTCTCCCAGTGCTTTTCTAGTTCAAAATCATTCTTTCTAATTTTTCTTGAATAAACAATAAAAGAAAAGTAGTGTTTTATTTTGTTGGTGTTCTAGTGCATTGTCAGTAAAACCAGAGTGGAAAACACAAAGTTCAAAATGTGCCAGAAATGTTTTACTTTTTTCAATATAAACTACAAAAGAGCTTGTGTCTACACAGTTGCTTTCCTAATTGTGAAAACCCAAATTCTGTATTTTGTTCCATCAACATGATGCCAGCTCCACTTTGAGAAAGCTGCTGACAAGATGTTGCCTACTGATGACATCTGCTGCTGTGAAGGATTTCCACAGCCTGTTTTGCAAAGTGGTTTGATGTTTTGTTCACCCACAGTGCTAATGAGATTTTATATGACAGGTTATGCATGGGGGATTGTTCAGTGAAGACGGAGTCACATTGGAGGACCTCAGGAAGATCGACAGAAATAGACAGCCCCCAGACTCAGGTACGGTCAGACTCCAAATTTAATCGGTGTAAAACTCCCTTTAAGAAACTTTCATCTGTATAAAGCATAACAGACACATTTCAACACCCTCTGCCTCTGTCACAGGTCCCATGTGTGACCTCCTTTGGTCAGATCCACAGTCTCAGGTCAGTTCTAACCTGATATGTTACTGGCTCTATTTAATCTGCTGGTGTATGAGCATCATTTAGACCACTTCCATTTTGGATTAATAATTGTTTGGTGCTCTTCTCTTTGTCCCTCCTGCAGAATGGCCGGTCGATCAGCAAACGAGGAGTGAGTTGTCAGTTCGGGCCAGATGTGACAGAGCGCTTCCTGGAACAAAACAAGCTGGACTTCATCGTGCGTAGTCATGAGGTCAAAGCTGAGGGCTACGAGGTCACTCACTCAGGGAAGTGCATCACCGTGTTCTCAGCACCCAACTACTGGTATGTCATCACGTTGGCTAAGTTTAAGTGTTGAGTCAGCTGTTACTGAGACTGACACTTTAACGGTTGTATCATCTGCTTTCCCCCAGTGATCAGATGGGAAACAAAGGAGCATATATCCACCTCAGGGGATCAGACCTCAAGCCAGAATTTCACCAGTTCACTGCTGTGGTCAGTATCATGTAGTCTTGGGTTAATCATTATAAGTTAATTGTATTTGGGAATGTTGTAACTATTATCTGTTGTTAATGCTATGTTTTGGAATTAGACATTTAAATTTATTTATTTATTTTTCTGGCTTTGATTGATCCTATTTATATATTTGTGACCACAATAGTTATAATAATAATTTACTTGCAAGCTTTAGTGTGTAGATTTTGTACATTAGCCGTGTGCACAGGGTTACAGTGACATCTACTGGACCATAGATGTAATCGTTTTTCCCCTTGCACTTTGGCCATTTTTCATTTCTCCTAATTTAGAACTAAAATAAAGTTGAAAGTCAGTTGAAACCCTTTTGAGGAGTTAAGTGAAATGTTATATGCAAAGATAAAGACTAAAAGAAGGGACACTACTACTGACTACTATTTGGGAAAAGCAACAGGCTGGTAATGATTCATTTAGCAGCCCAACTATCAAAACTAATGTTTATCTTCCTCACATTCTTTTTCCACAGCCTCATCCGAATGTCAAGCCCATGGCATATGCCAACACGCTAATGCAGTTGGGGATGATGTAGAGGCCACACCTATCTGTCTGTGACACTGATGACCTCCCATCGGGCCCGAAATCATCCCTGCCACCTCATTCCCTCCAGTGCTTGGACATGCTCTCATTCATGCTTAGCCTAAGGGATCCCTCTCCTGAGCAAACTTCCGCTAGTTGTACGCAGAAAAATCCGTGGTGTAGTTGAGATGGGAAGAGATCACTTAGACCAGCTCAGTCCAGAACTGGTTTTGTTCATTCATGTGACCGTTAAAACTGGAAAATCCCCATTTCCATTGTTCATTGGCCTGATCTTGTGTTCCATCACTGGATAAAAACACCAACCCTGAGAGTTTCAGATGAGTCTCCTCCGAGCTGCTTGGTTTTTAAGTATTTGATATAGTCATCAGATGGCATCACATAGCTGGTATGTACCAAAGATCTGTAATGAAATTGATTGTTCAGTTTTTGCAAGGAGCCTCTTGTGACTCTGAAAACTTGCATTGTACTGTTGGCCTGCATACACAGTGTAGAGCTTTGTAAACTGGTTCAAGAGCAGCATGTCTCTCAGTGTTTCTCAAACCACCCTACAGTATGTCAATTTAGTTTTTATTTTACAGTAATACAAAATCTGATCACATGTATGATTCCAGTCCCCAAAAAAAGATACCGAGTGTGTCAGGGTACACTCGTAACGGTGCTGTTTGCCATTAGTGATGTATTTAGCTGGTTCAGTCATGTAGCTGGTAACATTTACTTTGCACTGCTGCACTGCTTCCTGGTGGGGAAGATACTGCTGCTCCTTCATTTTTCATCCTTGGTCGTCATTGTGCCACTCACCCGGCAGCTCCCGCACACTCTACTCTCCAAACTAGCTTTGGTGTAAAAGCGAACACTGATGGCACTCTAGTCTCCAATACACGTTTGATTACCGGTGACTTATTAACCCCGTATGTGGATTTCTTCAGTACACAAAACGTCCAAAATGCAATCATGTCTTGAAACGCACAGCTGCATTGTCCAATGGCCCCCAACTTTTTAGATAAAGAAATACACTGATGTGTATGTATATATACTGTATCATTTAAAGATTCTGTGTAATGTTTGGAGAAAATTATTGAATAAAAAAAGGCAGTCCAGTGATTTTAGAAAAACTGGTATCCTTATTTATGTCAACCAATAGTCTACGCTTGTTTTCTGAGTGTTTGTAATTTTAATTACATGTAAGGACGTTATTAATTGTATTGTATTACAGAGAAAATTTCATAAGAAAAGCAAATAAGAGAACACAAAGTCCGTTTTCTGTTTCGCGTTACCGTCGCGCTTATATGACGTCAGAGAGCCCAACAGCTGATCCAGCGTCAACTGCGCGCCACACGTTGACAACACACAGCACGAGTTTCACCTTGTTATGAACCCAGTTGGACACGACAGCAGCAGCAGCGACAACAACGAGCTGAGATGCCGAAATATTGTTCAGTCCCAAACTGCAAGAATGACTCCGGGAACGGCAACGACAGAAAAAGCTTCTACAAGTAAGAAGTTTATTTTGAAAACATACTCCACTAGCTAGCTTAATACGCGGCTGAGCCAGAGCTGACTGAGGCGGAATCTAACTTCAAGCAACTTTTTCCAGTTTGACTTGTCTGCGTTTCACGACGTCTAGTTTTACGACAGTTGAAATGAGTCTGTAGTTTTGAAATAGCCGTAATTTTCGACGCTTATTTAATGACTTGCTAACTTGTTTTGACCTTTGACACAGTCTTGATTGGTCTAGCTGTAAGATAGTCTGGTGACTGAGTGGTATTGACGACCAAATCCACCCGTGTATAAATACACTTAAAATGTTTCTGTAAACCATCAACCTGTAGCTCTACATTGAAGTAAACAGTTCTCATTGAGTCGCTACAGTATAAAGCGTTAAAGATGTCAAACTCTGGTTCCAGTCGGTGTTTCTAATAGTGTTGTCCACCTCACAGAGAGTATGAGAAACTATTTTAATATCATAGTAAATGCATACAGTGCCATTATTAACTGAGACCTCAGAAACTACCAGAATTGGATAACATTACCCTGCACAAACAATAAATGAACAAGCCAAAACATGATGACTCCACAGAGTCCATTATCACGTTTCATTCTCTTAGGGAGGGAGTGACCACTTTCCCAATGTAGATTATTATTTCATATAGAAACGTATTTCACTTGAAGGAAACCAAGTAATGATGAGCATCCCACACCGTGTAACCTCTTTACTGTATTCCAGGTTTCCCTTGCAGGACCCGGAGCGGCTGCAGCAGTGGCTGAGGAACATGGGGCGTGAGAACTGGACTCCCTCTCGACACCAGTACATTTGCCACGAACATTTTGCACCTTCTTGTTTCAAGGTGCGATGGGGGATCCGCTACCTTGAGAGCGATGCTGTGCCCACAATCTTCCAGGAGGCTGAGGTAAAACAAAAAGGAACCTACCACAGTCTATTTAGGGTTGCAATGAATACTAAATACTGACATGAAATTATTTTTTAAAGACATTTTTGTTATTTGACAATTTTTGTATGCCATGTTTTTGTTATTAATAGGACAGAATTTTGTCACAAAAACCACCTCTCTGTAAATATTTGTAGAGGTGGCATGACTGGGAAGTGAATTTTCCTTTTATGCATTGTGGAAGTTGAAGTACTTAATTAATTTTTCCATTCATCTGACTGTTCAGCTCCAATAGCAGAGTAGGCAGTACTGAATTGTTGTGCACATGTATGAATTGATTATACAGACTAAGAAGGTTTACTTTGAACCCTGCTTTTCATTAACACACTCACCTTCTTCCCTCTAGAAACGGAAAGCAATGGATCAAAGTGAAAAGAAGCCAAAGCGGCTTCGAGTTAACAGTAATCAAAGCATAACGGTGTCTGATGACAGAACCGTGGCTTTTGACGCTGTAGAGATGCCGAGCACGTTGCATACGGTACGCCTGTATGAGATCACTGTCGACCAATCGCAACAGGGAGAAACCAGCTTGGTGGAGTCGAGTGATGTTGGAGAGTCTGACAGTTCTCTGCAGACAGACCTGGACCTGCTGGCACCTGTGGATCCACTTGAATCCAGTGTGAACTTCCCTTTAACTGTTTTTCAGACAGTAGATGATCTAAATAGCGGTGGGGAGAACACAGAGGTGGTAGTGTTGTCAGAATACCTGGCTGGTGAGGGGCAAGATGAGCTCATGAATGGAATCACTGCTGCCATTTTAAGTCAGGGCCACAGGTTGGTCGTGAATGACTCCGCACTTGGCTGCACGGACGAGGCCGTGGCCTGTCATGGAGTCGAAGATGCGACCCCTGAAGAGTTCTCGGATGCCCGCGAAGGAACTCAAGTCATCGCCTACTTTGAGACGATACCCAATGTTCTCCCGACTGAATCCTCTACCCACTTCACCTTCTCCCCGGATACAGTGCTGTCGTCGGCTCTGAGCTCAAAGCCTATCACATCTACTCTGCCTATAGTGTCCAAACACGTGGCACCTTCCTCGTCTCTGGTCCTGACTGTGGAAAGACTCGACACAGATGGGGGAGAGGGAGAGGAAGACAAGTCAGAGGATGAAGACTCAGAGCAGGCAGACCACCAGCTAGAGGAGCACTGGTGAGAATGAATGAGATTTATTGTGAATGTATTTTTCCAGGCTAGCAAAAGAGTTTACAGTTGAAAATATGACTGATGATTTAAATCTGAACTAGGGTAACTAAAGATGCAACAAGCACTTCACTAGTCAAGCATTTCTTTTACAGTCTTTGTTCATTTTTCTTACTTTAACAGCTACCACAAGAACAGTCTGAGTAAGGAGCAGCTGGAGGCCATTGTGGCTGAGCTGCAGAAGAAGGTGAAAGTGCTGCAGCAGCGACACCGTCGACATCTGGAGAAACTCCTCGGACTGGAAAACACAGTGAGCCAGCTGAGACAAAGCAACCTGCTCAACGAAGAGCGGCTGCAGCTGCTGGAGAGGGTATGCACATGCACAGCCATACGTTCAGATCATGACAGTGTAGAAGTAGACGAAGCAAGAGGGACTCAAAAATGAGGCAAATGCAGAAGTGCTAAAAAGTGTAATACTCTCGATGGCCACTGGATGTTGGTGCCAAAAAAATTTATTTGACTTCAGGTCAATCATGGCATTTACAGTACGTAGTTTCCACAAGTCATTCTTATGTCATTAGATAAAATTAATTCATCTCAGTGATCTGGTGGCCTATCTGTCTGTCTAGACCCGAACCCTCACTCCTTTGCCAAATATGGTCATTTCTGGCTCCAAACAACCAACATGGTAACCATCAAATGCTGATCTACTGGCTTCAACACATGAGTCCACAAACCAAAGAGTGATGTCATGCTTGCTTCATCCATTTCTATAAACAGTCTATAATTTAGCAAAGTTGCACTTTGATTTTAGTAAAACAAAAATAACACAAGTTGTTTCTGTGTCTTCACATTCTCTGTATAGTCTGTCTTTTTCCTTTTGCCTCCTTTTTTTAAATTTGTGTCCGTTTCAACTTTTTAAAATATTTTTTTGTATGGACACTACCAGGTAAATATTCTTCTATGTTAGTTAGCTGTTGGTCAGTTGTTAGGTGTGGTTCACTGGTTTTTGCTCAAAAGCCAGACACACTACAGGGAAACAAACTGGGTGACAATAGAGAGCAGGAAAGTCTCAGATTGATTTTACTAATATTTAATGGGAAGTTCTTGAATTCTCCATTGAACTAAAATCATTTAAACAAATATTTGTACTAATTACATCCCTCCATATCCAATCTTGTCTTTCCATTCCTCAGGCTTATATACAAACCAGTGCAGGCGTGTCAGATGCTGGTGAGACTGTGGCCATCATCTATGAGGAGGACAATGCTGCGTACTTGTATACTCCACTGAACCATGCAGAGGCGAAGCTGTGAGGACAAACTGATCTGTGTGTGTGACTGCTGCACATCGTGCCAAAAAATAATTAACGGGACTAATGCTATTGGAAAAAAAAGGCTACCTAATTTTCTCTAATCATGACAAAATCTGTGTATGCACTGTGACTGTGTGTAGGTCCGTCTGCTGTGAGCTTCACACACACACACGGAGGACTAACATGGGACGATGTTGAATGTGTTTTTTAAGGATATCACCTTCTACCCCTCACCCCTCCCTCCCTTCAACCAGTTTTTGTTTGAGTTTTTCAAATTATGAAAATGTACATATCATTAAAAAAATTACTTGCACTTGGGTTGTGTTTTTTTGTGTAGATAGTATGAAAAATAAAAAACAGCCATAGAGTATGCAACCAGTGAGTTTCATGAGAGTTTGATTTAATAATCACCACAAACAGACAAACGAAATGAGTCAGCACAGAGTTACACCCTGTAACACTGAGTCCACCACCAGCTGAAGGTTGGTGTGTGGATGTGTAAACTCTGATTTGATTCAGTGCATCAACATGTTTGCACAGTAGGTTTTGTCTGTATTTGAATTGTGGGTATTTCAAAATAAGACTTAAGTAGCACAGTAATACACATCGGGACAGTTTTCTTTCTCCGTAGCTTTGATGAAGACTCGTTACATTATATTTTACAACTCTGTTCTGTACTCATTAATATCCATATCATTCAGTAAAGCTGGAGCTGGATCTTACACATGGAGTGTCTTCTCGCTCTCTCCACTAGATGGCAGCAGAGGCAGCTTCTTGTGGATTGTAAAAAATGTTACGAAGAAATTTTTCCACAGATAAAAAAGGAATCAATTAGCAACAGATCTCCTTACTTTAAAGTTGTTCTGACTTTTGCAAAGTTCCAGTTTTTCCAGTGGAAAAAAGAGTTTACGTCAAGCATCATGAAAAGAAACAAGATGATCTGACAAGACTTCTCTCATCCTGATCCTCACTCCTGCCTTTCTGTTCAATCATGACACTTTAAACTTTTTAAACCTCAGAGATTTAATACATTTAAAGCCAGTTCAGGTGTAGGACTGCATTAGATTTAAAACAGAATGACTTCAGAAAAGTGTAACTCATTACCAGAATAACACTGGTTGGTACTGTTTATTATTGTGTCCAATAAACATTCATTTCGCACTAATATCTTTTCCAGAAAACAATGGTGACAAGATGAAACAACAACACAAAATAAATATGACAAAGAGCTCTGTGGGGAGTGGAATGACTTGTAGATTACAGACGTGAAAATAGATTTAATGAGTAAATTTAGCGTCTCTTATAACGAGGATCACTGCGATTTTATCCATTTTACGGCAAATTCAATATAATTCTTCAGTTAACCATGACTGCCACGGGTCCAACTTGGATCACAAAACTGTTTCAGAGGTGGAAAAAAATAAATAAAATCCTGTAGTTTCCTCTGTGGAAATAAAATTAGAGAGACACATCCCCATCCGCTGCTGATTCATGTAGCCGGATATTGAGTCCAAATTATTCCCAAATGGATTTTCATATTTTTTTTCCCATTGAAAGACAGCCCAGTGATTCACCTTCCTGCTTTGTGGCACTACAGCAGAGTTGATGAAACACCTAAAGAGCTGTTGTACTGTCTCTGCACAGCCTCCTCCAGGATTTCATCTATACTCCCAGTTCTTCAAACCACTTACCCCATATCAACTTTACTGGAGTCAACAAAGTGTATTGAGTATTTTTCTGAGTAATTCTGTCTCCTCAGTCAGTTCGTGAGTGTAATTCCCATAATCGCACTAATCACTGATGTATATATATTTTTTTGTTGTGAAATATTGTGGCCATATTGAATGTCTGGATGTCTCCTCCTCTTTCCTCTGTATGGGCACAGATGTGGCAGTCAGTCTTCAGCTGTCTGC
Organism: Pseudochromis fuscus; assembly: GCA_900323345.1. NCBI lineage: Eukaryota > Metazoa > Chordata > Actinopteri > Pseudochromidae > Pseudochromis > Pseudochromis fuscus. Next base: position 2,463 of record OOFC01026517.1, on the reverse strand, counting down.
CTCCCCGGTGGACTTGATGCTGGGTGTAGGGTTGAGGAGCAGGGATGAGGGTTGTGGTAGTGAGACGTCTGACCGGAGACAAATGGTGACACTTGATGAAGGCACGCTGGCACCAACCTGTGCAACAAGTTGTTTCGTTATGGAACAATATAAATGAAATAAAAAATAAAATGTGTGGCAAAAACACATCAGTGCAGTGGTGGACAAAGTACTCAACTTCAATCAGTACTTAAGTAAAAGTACTGATACTCATGGTCAAATCTTACACAACTACAAATAAAAGTTATTGGTCAAAATGTTACTCAAGTTAAAGTACTAAAGTACTTACTTTTAAAAATACTTAAGTATTCAAAAGTACATGCATTTAAAAATACTTTAATGTGCAAAAGTACAAAGTGAAAGGACATTTTCTAATATCAGTACATTGCTGTATTGTTCTCAGTGCCCGAGTCAATCCCCGACTAACGTCTGCTTCCTGTATTTTAATCTGAAAGGGCTTCGATGAAAAGAAGCCAGCATAGACTGTATATAAAGTAAGTAACCACACACTTCCTGGGAATGTAGTGGAGTCCAAAGTACAATAATTGCCTTTGAAATGTAGCAGAGTGAAAGTAAAAGTTCCAAAAAAAAAAAATAAAATACTCAAGTAAAGTACAGATACTCAAAAAATTTACTTAAGTACAGTACTCAAGTAAATGTACTCCATTACTGTCCACCACTGGCCATTTCCTATCCTGTTTGGAGCATCAAAACGAGGCTTTGTTCTGAAATCTGACTCATTACATTGAGCAAACAGAGGAAATTAAAAAGTCCTGCCTCTGATGCAAACCGGCTTCAAATAGAGGCCTGGTACCTTCCTCATTTAGGTGAATAAATGCACTGACCACTGTTCAGGGATCTGTAAAAATCCTGTGTGGTTAGACTCTGTCTAAGAAGCTAACCCTGCACAGGAACATGGTCTGAGCATGTGACAGAAGAAACCAGAACATCACTCTCACTTCTCTTCTCTCCACCTCCTCAGCAGGTTTCCCTCCATCCAAACCACTCTCCAGTGTGCAGAAGAACGAGGTGAGGAACCCAGTCTGGTTTCATATTCACCCTGTGTCCTCTGGCTCCAATTAAATGTCCTAAAAGTTTGGGTTGGATGGCTTTTCTACATGTGATGATGTAATTACCACATACATAGAGGTTGTGTATTTTTACACACGTCTTACGATGGATTTACTTCCAACTGAAGCTGAATTCAGTCGCTATGGAAATCAGCTTGTTAGATGTATTTATTCTTAGAAACCACATTTACTTTCATGATGTCCATCAGTGCCAGTTTCACTTTGATGTTTGAACAGTGGAGCTCATTATTGGACTTCATCTCTCAAGGTGCTTTTAGACTGAACACAACGCAGCAAGTTTTTGTTGTGTTTGTCTTTATAAAGTGTTTCAGCAGCTTTCAGCTCATCGTTGTAGTTTTACAGCCCACAACTGCACTTAGACACATTTAATGGCTTTTTAGTGATAAGTTAGTGAGCAGCCACAGAAACAGGAATTTCTCTCAGGACTTGGAGACCAAAAATAAGAGTACTGTATTTTCCGGACTATTGAGTGCACCTGTCTATAAGCTGCTATTGAATTTAATCGAACAGTTTCATGTGGTCCACTCTGACCGGGTCTGATGTGACGACGCTAAATGTATCGGCGGCACGGAGCTTGCTAGCTTGTAAAAAGCTAACGAGCTTCGTGCTGCCGATACATGAGCCACACCGGTGTTTAAGTTTAAAGTGTCGGAAAAAAGTTGTCCAGAAAATACGGTAAATATGATATTCAGGTTTTTTTTCCAATAGCAGAAGTTGAAACATACACTGTGTATAGAATGGACAAAGCTAACCTGACATCACATGTTGGTGTGAAGCTTGGAGATGGCCATGAGTGAGGAGGCGGGTCCAACCCTTGAACCCGAGGACACTGTCCAATGTGTATGAGCCTGGAGTTCAGGACGAGCCTCATTGGACGACAGACCTGTCAATCAGATTAACCACATCTTTAAATCTCCCTCCGTTTGAAGCCTAATATCTCCTCAATGATGAAATGATTTTCAGATGAATCAGCAGATCAGAATTTTTTGAAGGCAGCCTCTAGTGGCCATCTGGAGTATTGCACTTTTTTGTACTTCTACATTAGCTTCACGTATGAGAACCGGCTGCTTCGTCCTTTTCTATATACAGTCTATGGGTTGAAGTTGAAACTAGTTTCAGGAGAATTTCAACATTCTGTCTTCAATTATTTTTTAAAATAGCTGAACATGATATATGGAAGGTTTATGTAGTTGAAAACATACAAAAATGAAATATGAAAAGAGTACCGTATTTTCCAGACTATTGAGCGCACCTGTCTATAAGCCGCTATTGAATTTATTCCAACAGTTTCATGTGGTCCACTCTGAAACTGTTGGAATAAATTCAATAGCGG
>OOFC01026505.1:0-10714 GCA_900323345.1 Pseudochromis fuscus | reverse complement strand
TAAAGTAAAGTAATGATGGTCACTCGTTTCCTTTAGTTAGCTGATTGGTTCTTGCCATAATATGTATTTTAACAGTTGTCCAATAGGGCTTAACCTGACTTCTGAACAACACAACTGATGGTCCCAACCCCATTGATAAAGCAAGAAATTCCACTAATTAACCCTGATAAGTCACAGCTGTGAAGTGGAAACCATTTCAGGTGACTACCTCTTGAAGTTCATCGAGAGAATGCAAAGAGTTTGCAAAGTAGTAATCAGACCAAACGGTGGCTATTTTGAAGAAACTAGAATATAAAACATGTTTTCAGTGATTTCATCTTTTTTAGTTAAGTACATAACTCCATGCGTGTTCATTCATAGTTTTGATGCCTTCAGTGAAAATCTGCAATGTAAATAGTCGTTAAAATAAAGAAAAAACATTGAATGAGAAGGTGTGTCCAAACTTTGGGCCTATAGTGTAGACATAATAATTATGTCTGTATAACTATGTCTATATAACTTAAGTTGTTGTCACATATTTTCCTTCTTTCTTAAGGGGAGCAGAATAGCATGGTGTTTTTAAATGTCCGTATTAAGCAAATTACATCCATAAACATATTAACAACTTTTAGAGTGACAAAAAGAAGGTGTTGGATCGGTATTGGTATCGGTATCGGATGTTCCTCAATGTTGCAGTATCGATATCGGATCTGAAAAAGTGGTATCGAGCCATCCCTAAAGCTAATGTAACATCACCCATTAGTTTGTGGACTCACACTTTGAAGCCAGAATATTGGCATCTGAACGTTGCTTGTAGCTAGAAGTGACCATATTTGGATATGAAGGGAGGAGTGAGGAAGCCAATGACACTAATGTGCATGACACTTGACTCGAGCAAACTAACCACGCCCCTAATGATTTTTTTCATCAGAATAACTAAATGTATTGACTGAGTATATAATTGAAAACGGAATTTTTTGAATTGATGTCAATTAGAGCCGTAGTTTTTTGGATCTAATATCTAGTGGCCACCAACAGTATTGCACTTTGTTGCATTTCTGCATTGGCCTCATTTTTGAGACGTGGTTGCGTCATCTATTTTTATATACACTATTGCTATTGTTATGCAACAATATTGTTTGTTTAGAACTACAAATGCCATAAAGCTATAATGGGTGTTACAAAGTAATGTGTGTACAAGAGGATCTGGTCATTCCTTTTCAAGCTGTTATTACAAACATTGTTTTCCAATGTACACTACCGTTCAAAGGTTTCAGTCACCCTACAAAAACAATTTGACCAATTTTACCAAAAACAAGTATCACAAAACGTATGTAAACTACGACTGAACACAAACAGCAACCACAACATCAAGTTATATTGAGTAAATGTCTCTGAATCAACAAAACATCCCCCAACCATATCTCGTGTCTCTCCCACTGTCAGACATAGGAGAGGCAAAGTGTTTCCCGTCAAGTCTGAAACATATGTAATCAGAGTAAAGCATGTAGAACAAGCTGAGTAGATCCCTCAGTCTGTATATGGTCATTGTTGTCATTGGAAAACCATTGGTTTGATAGGGTGACCCCAAACTTTTGAACGGTAGTGTAGTGCTACACTTGGTTGTACACATGACAGATTCCACAAATAATTGGTCCAACCATTAAAAGAAGGCCTACACAGATAATTTCTAACTCCTTCTCACCTCTGCACAGCTGGCTAATCCCAGTGTGAAGTGGGTGTGAGGGTTGATTTTCAGACAGTTAAAGAAAAAGTTGGACAAAGGTGTGGGAGGAAGAGGTTTGTGAAGCTGTCGAATTTGATGTACTTATACCCATCTTTAAAAACATTTAAGCACATAACAATATAAATCTGCTTAAACCGAGAACATCTACCCATGATATTTATTTATAACCTGGGGCTTTACCACTGAAGCTGAGTGCAGCTCTCAAACTGTAAGGTTCAAAATGTTTGTACAAATATTTAATGAGTGTGAGTTATGAGCCTGGAGCAAAGCTATGAACTTCTAAAAAGAATAATCCTTGTTATTACCACAATCACCTGGTAAGAAATCAGTTTTAAGAGAACGGCTTTGACCACATAAGCTGGTGAGTTATGTTCACCAACAAAACACAACACTAACACGGATGCTGGCGTTTAGTAGCATGTTTTTTTTTTCTTTCTCCCAAGCCAACAGATTCTAGACGACAAGGTTAATTTAGTTTTGTGTATTGATAATCAATTTCAGACAAAAAAAAGAGTCAATATTATTACTAAACATTAAATTTTCCACACTGTACTGCCAAAGCACTTAGCCTGGGACATGATGGCCAACAGTTGCTTGTTAATGCCCATGCTTTTTGGCAGAGCATGATGTGAGTTAGCTACAAGAGAGAGAGCTGATTGATGGATTGCTAATTGTGTCCTTGGTAAGCAGCAGATGCTCCGTCACAGATGCTAGAAGCAAATTAGACTTGCTTATGAAGGAGGAGCACAATTGGTAACATTTTACTTTTGCATTTGTAAACAACATTTAAACAATTTAAAAAAATGCTTTTCATCGTAATGTAATTGTGGGTATAGACTCGACTTGATATTTATAAAGACAGTCATTTATTTCTGCATTAAAAAGCATCTGTTGTTTCTGGTGTGTGCAAACAGAACACATATTATTACCTAGTTGTAGTTGTGTACCTAACAATCTGTCAAAATGTGTATAGAACATGTGTGTGACTAGTACGAGTTTAATGTACATGGAAAATTCAGTTATCATTAAAAAAAATGGGAATAATTATCACTATAAGACTTCAGTGCTGGTAATTTGTCCGTAAGGAAAAATAAATAAATAACAAGAATGTGCAATATGTTCATAATTAAATTAATTATTGAAGCCAGCAGTGAAATTTCAGTCTAAGCTCGAAGCAACGCTGCTCTCCTCTCTTTTCGTCAACACCGAGGACACAGCCATCTTGTTTGAATAAACCAAAACAACATAACCAACCAGGCCTTTGGGATTATGTTTGATGCGGGCGCCACGTCCTCCACACATTTTTGTTTGGTCATAAACAGCTATTAAATGCTGCTAGATTGATTTGTTCCATCTATTTTTCCTCCACCTATCTGGGTCAAATCACAGTGAAAGTAAACAGAGAAGAAGCCCTTCTGTCCAGGCTCATCCTCCAGCTCCTCCTGAGGAGTCCTGCTGCTTTCCCAGACCAGGAGGCATATGTAATTTTAGCATCTCCTCCCAGCTGGACTGCTAGTCCAGGAGGCATCTCGATCAGATGGCCGAAAAACACCTCCACTGGCTTTTTTTCACCGAGGAGGCAAAGAAGCGGGGATTGTTATCTGTGCTCCTTCTGGATGTACATGCTGTTCTCTTTGTCCTTCAGAGGGAGCTGAGAGATGCTGGAAAATAGAAGCACACAGCAACAACTGTTGAATTCTGAGGTCACAGGCGGACACAGCACAAGCTCAGTATAGTTTTTGATTATTTGTGACCATCGCCACAAAGACCAAAAAGCCCAGGAAGTGTTTCTTCTACTGCCCAGTATCATTTATCCTCACTCCGTGGGTTTTTAGAGCCTCTTTGAGACCAACCAGCACCTTCCACCTCCTCCCACGCTGGACGTTTGACTTAAGCCCTCACAAGCTGTAGCAGTCCTGGTCTCTCGGTACCTGACCGCTGATTCAAATACAGGAAAAGCTTCTTTCACCCACTGAGGACTACCGGTGGATTTTTGGGTTTGCCATCAGCCAATGACATCTTCTGATCACAAGTCAGACCACCTACCTCTGACCTTGTATATGCCCCCTGCATTTGAATTGAGGTCCCTCCATGATGGAAACAGAATTCCTTCAGAGATGGAAATTTCGGACCCTGCAGGCAGAGGCCTGCTGCTGGATGGTTCAGCCTCATTGCATAATCTGTTTCCTCAGCCACATGATCCCGCTCACTCCTGTTTTTTGTCATATATTTTAAAATATTGGATCTTTATATCAAATGTGGCTTGAGGTTCAAATAATAAAGTAAACATTGGCACAAGTTATCCCCATGAGGCCAAAGCTGAAGCCTCATACTGCTCTGTATGCCTGGTTTCGAGTGGGTTTTTCCACCTTATTGTTGGGGTGACGTCAGCTTGACACATATTTCTTGAAAAGGTCATCTGCTCTAGGCACATAGAGTCCAAGTCCACTTCTGTCAGTATAAAAAATGTATCCACTGATTGTGATTGAAAGACTAAATCTACTGTTATGTCACCCAATAAGCAGGAAATGAGTGTAATATTTACCATATAAACACATCCAGCTGTAAACCTTGTTGCTATGGATGTTTTTACTGTTGACTCTTATATTCTGAGTTGAATTCAGGTTCAGACACGTGTGGATTTAAGAAGCTCCCATTTCCCATCAATAAGTACAAGTTGTGCTGGTTTATATGTTTACAGTGACTTTCACAGAAACCTCACACCAACAAGTGGGAGCAGTGAATGATCTGAGGTGCAGTGTAAGACAAATAAAACAACTGTGAATCATATAAAGCTACTCCTGGTTTCCTAAAATGAAAACATAGAGCGGGATATGAACATAATAGATCTCCTTTTAAAACATGAAGTCCTCAGGCGATGCCTTTGGCACCAACTGAACCACAGAGTCCAGGAGGACCAGGGTGCCCCAAATTGCTGTTAAGGCCTGATGTACATGCAGCAGTCTGAACCGTCCTCACAGCTGGGACAGGGAAGCAACCTTCTTGTTCTTGGGGGAAAAATACAACATGGCGGCTCTCAGTCGGGGACTCGTGAACATCCCCACAACCTTCAACTGAAAGAAATTATACAGGCAGACGGGCAACTAATTAAAAAAAGAATACATTCTTCATTCAGGAGTGTAATATCAACAACACAGAAACTGTTGTACCTCTGAATTATTCAGATTGCTACTGGTGTCTTTAAATATTAAAACAAATTACAGCATTTATCCTCCTACTTTGTACAAAACGTTAAAATGTATCAGCGGCACCTTCCTCACAGTTTCTCTCACAGCTGTTTTAATCGCTGAGGGCTGCTACCAATTTAATTTGTTTTTAGATTTTCATGTCAATATAAGACACTTAATAGAACAGATGTACATTTTCATAATAGTTTGGATTTAAAAGCAAAAACACAATACAGCATTTCTTCCATTGTACCTTAAGATCTTCACATCTTGTAACTAAGATCTTCACATCTTGTAACTTACTGGTGGTACAGTCCTTTCAAACTCATAATGTAGAAAATAAACTTTGCTTCAATCTAGAAAACTTTATTGAAAATAAAGCGTAAACATTATCTCCATTTATGGGAAAATTCTATTGTAATAAAATCAGACAAGAGGCAAAATTAAACAGACTTTCATGTTACATTTACTCAATATGTTCGTCATTTGGAAGAGAGAAAATAAGCATGCTCTCTCCATACTGTGATCTAAGGGCAGACCTAAAGTGTTTAAAAGTAATTCTGTCACCCTTTTTTTCAAGTGTGCTTTGAAATTAAAAGCTAGACTAATTTAAATGTAAAAAGCCTCAGCAGAGATGAACATAAAACCACAAATCTACCGTACAATGAGCTGACTGCAACGGAGCAACTGTGGCATAGAGTCATTTCTTCCCTGAGGTTGAAATTAACAACTGCTCTCCTTTCCCCAAGTCCCTCCAGTCAACAACAGAATTAAATCTGCATTTAGAAATTACAATAATAGCTTAACGAGGCTACAAGAACAGCTAAAGGTTTATTACTGTCTCTACTAATTTAAAGTTGCATCTGAATTTTTTACATTCTGTTGAATTTCTGATGTGAAATTTATCTGAGGGAAATTATTAAAACTCTGAGACATATGATTATTTAATAAAGATTGTGAGGCTGCATTTAATTAAAGCCCTCCTAAAAAATCTACATGGATGTCCCAGTTAAAATATTTGGCCATTTTAATTAAATAAAGTGTCCTACTTGTTTAAGGATGCCCCTCACTGCTCCCCAGTTAGTTTGGTGTGAAGCTGAACAGAAGGCGTCAGATAAGGAAGTGATGGTGGTGACTGTGCTTTTATGGCTCACTCCCTTCAAATTTTTTTTTTTCCTCAGACGAAATTCTTTCTACCAAAATACAAAGAACTATTTCAATCAGTCTCTTTCTTGTGACTGAAAGATATACGGGCTTTGATGCTGCGTGCTTTGAGGATGATATTTATATGGTATATTATTTATATATTTTTCCACATCCCAGAATTGGCCCAAATTAGCAGGATGCCTTTATTTATAATGATGATTTTTGAACATAAATATATACTGCATGTATATGTGTAGGAGTTGCTTCTTCAGATTGTTTTCCTTCTATTTATTCACAAACAAAATCTAATCAAAAATAAATTAGCAAACAAATGGCTAATAAAAGTATTGTAAGAACAGGCTTTTTTATATCTTAACTAAATGTACAGTAAACACAGTATTTTAAATTTATTGAGGAAATGATACTACCACTTTATGAATAATACCATTATAAGTCACAATAACTCCATTAATAATAATGCAGCAGGTCTCAATCACAAGATAAAATGCTCCTCTCTCCTGCAGCTCCACATAATGACTTAGACGAGTAAATTTTGCATATAAATCATTTAAAATGACTTTTTCTTGCTATCAAAATCTTGGAAATGTGACTTTTTATTGGAAAGAAAAAGCAGGAAATGAGATGTAAATAGTGAATGCATGCAATCAGTTTTCACCATTCCTACCAGTTGTTGGAAATCACTGATGACTCAATAACAGCTTTTATCACAGGCCATTCAGCTGCTGCCTTTTTTCCCCTGATGAAATGTGCTGATTTCCTCTGTACTGTGTTGAGCGTTTGTGTCCCCGGCCTTTGGCTGCTCGGAGCTTCCAGGCAGCTGGAGGTGTCTGCAGCTGCTCTGCCCCCTGCCCTCTGACAGCCTGATCGCCGGGCTTCAAGTCACCCGTGCCACTCAGTTTTCCCCTGCAAAAGTTAAATAGGGCATGTTGTGATACTAACACTAATATCCTTTTACTGACTGAGCTCTAGACTAATCTTTGAGCTAATAACAACTGACTGACTCTGGAAATGGGCACAGGCCCACAATGTAAGTCACAATAGATTGGAGTGTCAGTGGAGTAATGGAGTAATAGTGGTTAAATTTCAACTCAATGTTCTTTTCCCTGTAGATCAGAAGGGAATGTAAGTCATTCTGTAATGAGTGCTGCTTGGTTAAATCAGAGCCAGGGGCACTGTGATACAGCGAGATTTTGGACATTACATTTCAAGGCTGCAGAATCATTTCAGAATTATACATTTTACATCCCAGCAACTCAGAAAATAGAATAAAAAGTTTCCTCTTCCTGTAAACAATGCAAGACAAAAGTAAGAGGCGAGTGCAGGGTTTCATTTCACGGAGCTAGATTCCCACTCTGACCAAAACGAAGCAAAGGTGAACAAATGTCATCATCATATATCACTAACATCAATATTCTTTTTTTTTTTGTCCTCAGGCACAGAGATACTTGCTTCCTCAACTTTCTGTTAGAATAATATTCATTATAAGAGACTGCCCAAGCCTTAAGTGTGGGCTGTGCATTTTGTGTGTGTGTGTGTAGGTTTAGGGGCTTGTGTGTGTTGCATGTTCAGAAGTTAAGAAGTATGGCAGCGAGCCAAGGTGCCCTTGGAGCTGCTCTACCTCCTCATCCTGAACACTCCACGGGCGAGAGCCCAGAGACCTCAAGATGGCAAGTTACAGAGGTACAAATAAATACAAGCTGCCAATCAGTGCTCAGTCTCAGCACACTGTACAATCCACTGCAGAGCTACAGAGCTGGACAACCCAGCAGAAACTGATACCAACTGTGTGAGTGTATGTGTCAGTGTGTTCCTCTGTTAATGTGTTTCCAACAGTGTTAATGATCATTTCTAATTCTTCTCAGAGACACAATTGGGTGTTATTAAAAGTTCACTACAACAAAGAACCAATTCAACTTCTAAAACTGATTCATACTCATATTAAGAGAAGACGCTCCTTATACACATGCACAGTTTTTCAGCCTCATGTTTCCGACTATTTAACCGGAGCATTAGCAGAGCTTTCTCATGGGTGCCAGAGAAGATGGTGGCTTTGTGATGTTGGAGTTATCATAAAATAATCATCCGTATGTCTAATAAGGGTGTAACAGAACAGTTTGTGACAAGATGTAAGCAATGTGTGAATAAACATATTTGCTAGATATGCTACTTGAGTGAAGCTCTATGTGTGCGTGTGTGTATCACAAAAAACAAAACCCAAATAGCCCAGTGATGCTTCTTCTTGTATCAGTAAATTATTCAGTTTTATCTGAAATAAACAGAATTTGCAATTTTTCAGGAATTATCAACTTCCCCTGAAGTCACTTTCACAATAAATACACGGGCATGCAGAGTCTGAAATCACTGCCGGCTCACAAATTGTGCTTAATTCCATTCAATTTGCTATAATTAAACTAATCTGTAAAAGCCTAAATAACAAGGCTCCTGAAACGTCCAGCGAGCTCAGGGTTTCAGGCTCAGTGACACTGTGCGTGTCCGCTGGGAATTGTACAACAAGCCCTCCAACCTGAACGAGGACAGTACAACGATCTTATAGATTGTTTGTCTGGACTGTCCAACACCTACAGCAGTGTAGCACAGCACAGATATTTGTGGAGTTGTTTTTTTTTTTTCTTTTTTCTCTTTTGGTAACAACCTGGCGACATATAGTAACTTAGGTGTTTTACAATGTAACATTGAGCATGTAACAATGTAACAAGTGACATGTTGTTACATGATGTTAATTTTATTAATGTTACAAAAATCTCCCCTAATGGAGGTCCTTCACTGTTACACCACTTTAACTATACAGACAGGGGAGCCATACAGGGGGGAAAAGTTAGGACAATTCCATAGGTAAAAATTAAACTATGATTTTGCTATTTGGGTTGTGAATATTTTTTTTAAATATAGTTAGAAAATGATTAAAAACAATCTCTTTGTTTTTTGCAGTAAACGTTAAATATCCACATTGACCAAAAAGGAAATGTCCATATTGACCAACCACCCCCCTGTATCTGCATGAAATGGTTTGGTCCTACCTTAGCGCACTCACGGTGACGATGCTTCTAGCAGTCAGTAGTTGCGCCAGAGCTACAGTGCTGCCTATAGTACTCAAATAAAATCCAGTTTTCAAAACAGGAAAGAGAGAAAGGAGAGAGAAGAGAGGCAAAACAAAGGTGTCAATATATGAGCCAGTGTTTCTCCAACAAAGGTGGATAGCCTAGCTACAGTCTGTGAGTGGTAGGAGTTAATTTGTTAGCTGAATGTCCATAGTGAAATCAGCTAGCTACAGACTGGTGTTAGCCTACATCTCACTCCTTTTTAACCAACATTTAATCAGGATAGGTAAAGGTTTTAATGGGTCAGTTAGGTCCTAGAGATGTGGTAACAACAGCTTCCTTGGAGGGAAGATTTATTTAAGGGTGTACGAGAAATGTGACTCTTACGGCAGGGGGGGTAGGGGGGGTTAGGGAGTTTCATTGGACGTTTTGATACCCTTCACCATCCCTTCCTGTACTCTGCACAAGGAAACTACCAACCTTTACTCCCTTCATCACCTTTTAAGTCAACAGGAGGAGAGTATTTGATACTAAATCCATCGATCTCGGGTGGACTGTCACTTTAAATCAAAGCATAAGCTTCTTGTAATGTAGCTGAACTTAGGAGTGAAGGATTTCAAGGCTGTGAGCTTGTTGCATCACCTCGCATCTGAAGTCATTAATTCCACATTCCAACTAAAGTGAAGATAAAATACTGTCTCTATAAAAACTTGATGTATCACGCAGAATCCGAATGTGGTGTAGCTGATCTTATATTTTGTGTTTATGGTATTTAAAAGGATTGGGAGAGGCGATGGAGGTTTGGCACGATGCACATATTGCACTGTGATCAATTATGTTACACATTGTTAGTATAAACACTATCACATAATAAAGGCTTTATTAAACGACTGGATGCTACCTGTCAAATGTCTTATTGCACTCATCTCCTGTTTATCTCAATTTCTTCTCTCTCTATCATCCATGCCTCTTTATTCTTCATCCATCCCTTCACTGAACCATCTGCTTATCATTCACCCTCCTCCATTCATTTCTGCACATACCTCCCCACCTTTATTTCTTTTTACAGGTAATACCGGGGGAACCCAAGCAGACTCAGGTGACATATGGATATGAATAATAATCTAATACGATATGAAGATTTTTTTTAGAAGTCTTCTGTCTCTGGGTTGTGATATTCATGAACTAATCATTCTCCAAGTTGAGTAAATCCTCATCATTTAGGGTCAAGGTTTCTGGTTAGAAGAGTTGATGCTGTTAGTTTTTTAAGTGGTTTTGAAAATGAAAACTAGAATCTTTAAGATGATTTGTAAATAATAAAATTCAACTAAATGAATTAGCCAATTTAACTTAATTCAGTATGATGTTGTCAGCTGAATTCAGGACAGAGTGCATGATAACAGGAAGCTTTAGGGAACAAAAAAAGGCGAGTTTTAACAACGTGATGCTGATACCAGTTGCAAAAAAAACTCTAATTCAAACAGGAAGAAAAAAAAAAAAAAAGTCCAGAATGAATAATCTAGAAGTAGACAGGACAAACAGAAACACTGCAGCACACAGGAGGATGCAGGGGA
>OOFC01026499.1:3845-18845 GCA_900323345.1 Pseudochromis fuscus | reverse complement strand
TCTTTTTCCCCTGCGATGATTACATCTTTAAGGAGGGGAAGCTGCCCACCTTACGGCAGGAACGGCGTTCAAACACAACAGGAAAGGACAGCTCGGGGTCAGGCTGAGATTAAGGGTAAAAACAGGTGTATTGCTGCGCTGTTTGGTAAACACCGAGATCCAATCTGCTGGCCTTCCTGCTCCGCTGTCTGTTTGAGGGTAAATAGCACCATGTGGCCCTGCAGCATAAATAAAGAAACCACTAATAACAATCCAAAATTAGAGCTCCCATTGGTCAATATGAAATATCCCCAAGTCCTCGCCGCCTCGATCTATCATCATAGCTCATTACGGAGAAATCCAAACAGTGGAGCGCCCGATGTTTGGGTGTTTTTACACCGCCAGTCTTGGCCTCGCAGATGTGTAGCGCCTGGTTGCATGCAAAATGACATAACGTTGACAGCACATGCTCTTGCGTTACGCTGGTGTGTTTGGGAGTGTTTTGCACTGAAGTGGATTACGCTTATTTTCCATGCTGCTCATCCCTGTGATGTATTATCCACCTAATTCAACTGATTATGAAGCCTTGTTTAATGTATTTAATCACCGACTTAAGATAAGTCTGATTCCACTTGTGTAGCTTTTTGCTGAGATTCTACTTTGAAGTGGAAAGCCTGTGTTTTTTTTTCCCCCCTGAATGCACCTTGCAGGACAGCGCCGGTGGAGGGGATGGTGTTTTAGCGACGACGAAGGACAAACATGACATAAACACACAGTCACGCTGCAAGTGATTTACTGCGCCGAGGAAAGAGTGTGCGTTTCATTAAGGCCGTTCGCTCATTCTTAGATTTTCCTATTGTCGGAGAGAGAGAAAGGGGTCGTGTTTGGATCTGGGTTAGGATGCTGAATTAATCTCTGTTGTTCAGTTTTGCTTGGAGTAAATAAAAACCCTCGCAGCCTCCAAGAGGATGAGCAGGGAAAGGGCTTTTTTCTGGTTCGGTTCTGTTTTCACCTGACCTCTGAGAGGAAAACGAGGAAACGTGGAAAAATCTCGCAGTGGAAATAAAAATATATGTTCTGACAGAAGTCCTTCGCTCCGTCAACATGTTTGGATTTAACTTAAAGGACAGTTTTGATTGAGTTGCCGTTCAGTGCGGAGTGTGGAACATCATCGTCTTGGGTCGAAAGCTGCTTTATAATTCAATTTAGCCGCCGCAGATCGGGTTTGAGAGCTGACATTTATACGAATTCGGTGAAAGAAATCCCCGTGCGGAGGTTAGATTATCTTACATTAGTGAGGAAATGTCAGAATATCATCAAGAAGTAAGGACCTGCCTCCAGAGGAGACCTCGATCAGGAGGGAAGTCTTTCAGTTGGTCTTCAGCCACCTCAGCTTTAGCTCTATGACTGTTCAAGGAGCATTACACTGCTGAATAGCATCAATTTTACAGTTTACCTCGGCCTCCGTTTGACGCCGGTTAGTATTAGAGGCAGGACTTTATGTCTAATATCTGCTGTTTTATAAGTTTCATTTGTCAGATTTCAGTATTAAGCCTCATCTTTAAACAGGATTAGGACTAGATCAAAACATAAATTGACAGTAGACAGAAACCCTTTACTTCTTAAGTGGGCATTTATTGTGAAATGTTTGCAGTGACACTGATTTATTTACATTGTGTATATGAAAGTTGGACATAGCCACCAGATCTTAGAAAATGTAAAAAAAAAAAGTGCAGTACCACTGATGGCCACTAGTTGCTGCTCCTAAAATCTCTGGCTCCAGTTGACTACAGTTTATTTCACTTCATAATGAGTATGAATAAAATACAAGGAACAAGCAAAATGTCTTTATAACCAATTCAATAAATGTTACGACCCATAAAATGAGCATATTTTCTGAACATATTTATCGAGGACAAAGGTAAGGGTTTAAACATTCAATTTATTTTTACTCGTTTCTTCAGTTTTTTCTGTTGGAAGAGAGGAAGGAGTACTTAACCATCCTGTGAACAAAAATAATCAAAGTAACGGACAGGTAGGTGGACCTGACAGGCCGGCCAAACATAACAAAAGGGTGCGGGGCCGGGCCAACCCTGTACAAGGCCGGAGAAACCAGAACCGGCATCCAACCAAGGAAAAACCCACACTAAACCCGAACCAAAAGAAAAGTGAAAACAGGATGCTGGCCATCCTGTTTTCACTTTCACTCCCACCAGATCAAACGAGAAACAACAAGTAAGGCTAACAAAAAGAAAATGGCTACCGAGCAGTCATGTGATGCGGTGATGTGGAGCAGCTGACACACGGTGACGAGGTGGCGCAGGTAGCGCGCTCAGAGCTAGCCTATTTCCAGGCGGAGTGGGAGCACGTCAGGAAAAAAACAACCAAACCTAATAATGAAGTAGACCTTCCACAAAGACTTCAATACCTGAAGGTAAACATATTACAAAAAGAAGGGAAAATATACAAACTGGATCCACCAGTGACTACAGAAAAATAAACAGGAAGAAAGGTGAAGGAAATGTGCCACCAGCACATAACAATAAGTAAAAACTTTCATTTCATAGGTTGAGGGAAAAGCAGAGCGCTTGTTTGCTGCCTTTTCAGTCCACATGCTTTGAGTCCATGTAGAAAATGAGGGGCAGCAGTGGTGGTGAGCAGGTCCTGCAGCACAGAGATAGACTAAGCACAATTAGGGGGGTTTGCATTCCTCTCGTTTTTCTATAAATACCCTGCACATTTTCTCTCTGTGATTCTCATTAAACCAGTGGAAAATCTGCTGCTTCGCGTGGTACTGAGAGCCCCTTTACTTCTCGTGGCCTCTGAGAGGGGACACACTGGGTGGCAGAGCCATGTGGGAAGGATAATTGATCCCTTATAGGCTGCATGAGAGGTTGTAGAGTAAAAGAAAGAGAAAATGTGTTAATTCACCTGCTGCGTGTGCGGTTTGAAAACCTCTGATCAGATAATGATGCTGGAGGACCGGGTTGTGTTCACCGAGTTCATGTGAACCTCAGAGCAGTGAAGTCATCGTCCTCCTATAGGCTGTGGCGTGCTATGAAAGAGACGACTGACGTTTCAGCAAACGATATCAAACATATTCGAGTGATGTTCAGTGAAGGAGGAGATTGGAGTCCATCAAACATCAGCTTTGAACAAAGACTGTATATAGATGAAGATAATGTCATGTTTGGAGGTTGAACGTGGCCATGTTGGTTGGGTCTGACCCCTGAACCTGAGGACATTGTCCAGTATGGATGAGCCTCTAATCCACCTGCAAATTATTGGTGCCCAGAGCTGTCAATCAAACTAACCACACCCCTAAATCATCCTCTTCTTGAAGCTCAGTATCTCCTTAATGATGAAATGATTTTCAGATGGACCACCAGATCACTGAGAAGAAGAGCTGATTTTAGATAATGACTTCTGGAAACATGTGTTGACCGAGTATTTCAGGATTGAAAATTAGGTTTTTGAACTGAAGTCAGTTCAAGTTCTAATTTTTTGGAGCCAGCATCTAGTGGCCATTGGTGGTATTGCACGTTGTTGCTGTGCCAAATTTGGCTTCGCTTTGACTCCAGCAATATGTCAAACTTTAAGAACTTACTGCACTTCAATCAAACACTGAACTGTTGGAGGTTCCTGTTTTCAGCCAACAGTCAATTTTGGATTCTTTGAAAAATTACTGAGATTGTTCCCTAACTTTAACAAAATTTTGATGAAGATGAAGGTCCCCCAACGTGTCAGTGTCATCATTGTCCAAGAATTTTAAAAGACACAGTTTTAAATACTTCTACAATATGTGCAGCTCTAAAAGACACCAGTTAACATTGTCGGCTCAAAATGAACTGACTTCGTTTTGTTCATTTATATCAGGTGATGTATTCGTGTTTTAAGGTTTTCAAATACCTTTCGTTGTCGACAGTTTCGACGGATCTCTTCTGTCTTCTTCAGGACGTCATCCAGATGTCGGGTGGTGACGTGCCTTATCAGCTGATGTTACTGAGGCGTGGTCAGCCTCAGCGGTCAGTCAACTAAGTTAGTAAAATTCAAGGCGAAATGAATTTGTCTACATCAAAATGAACTGTTTCGTACAACGTTGTGTGTTCATGTGTGTTTATGTACGTACAGTAATGGATTGAGTTGTAGTGATGTGGTGACATATCATCTCACCAATTGCATTATTAGAAAAATAAATGAATTAGCAAAAGATGCTTTGACACCAGTGTCCAAAATTCGAACATATTCAGTCCACAACCTCGAATAACCTTACTGCAGTTAATAATCAGTAGTGTACTAAGGTGTATGTAAAGGTCAGGAGAGGACGAGGTTGTACTTCTGCAGCAAGAGGAGTTCAGTTTGTGTTTAGGTTAAATGGGGTAACAGGGAGAACATTTAATTCAACCTCACGGTCGATCAGGTTGATCACAGAGGGGTTTTAAAGCCATTAAGAGGTAAAACAATTAAGCATGGACACGTCTAATAACAGATTTCACATTCAATCATTTTAAATGTGGCCCAGCTGAGATGAGGAGGTAGCACTGCCGAGTCAATCAATGTGCATCTTCTGGTGAATCCATAAAGATGTTTCGTGTATTTATACATATCTACCAGTAACAGTCAGAATAAAAATAAATCCTTTACTGGGAAACACACAATAGATTTCTTTGTTGTTCTCCTGTATCTCTATAAAACCTAAGGTCAGAGGTACACACTCAAAGGGAGGAGGTCTGAATAACTTCAGTGTGCGCTCTGTTAAAACATAATGTTCTCTGTCGCTTTGCAACCAAAAGGTATTCATAGGCTGGAAATTTTTTTATGGTCCGGGCAGCGGAAATGTTTGACTCGGGTCAGTCTATTCCCTGAATCTGGAGCCATATGGACACAATAATAAATGCATACAAGCAAACACTTGATAGCACATCATCAAGCTCGAGTGTATCGTACACCCTCGGACATGAGACGGTAATAATGAGACGAGGAGAGACGGATCGATCCGCCCCGGTGATATGAGGGTTGGTGAACGCTGCTCTGACGTCAAGAGAAAACAGAGCCGGTCCTCAGCAGGTCCTGTGGTTTCTGTACTTGAAAGCGATGGTGCAGAGTCCACACGAAATCCCCTCAGAGGAACTCCTTCGGTCCTGGCTGTCCTCTGTGTAGCTGCACTGAACTCTTGCAAACCTGATCTGCACACCCACGGGAAGGCTAAACAACAATGAAGAGATGTGAACAGATAGAGGAACACAAATAAATGTAATTTCAGTGGCGACGGTAGTGGTGGTTCAACATTGTGGGACAAGAATAGGTTTGCAAGTTTGCAGTTAGCCTCTAGCCTCTAGGCTGGCTCCGAAAACTCAGATTTCAAGTCAAAAATCCTCATTTTCAATCATGAAATATTCAGTCAACACATTTTTCCCACAAGTCATTCTGATGTCATTAGATACAGTTAATTCTTCTTATCAGTTATCTGGTGGTCCACCTGAAAATCATCGAATCATTAAACAGATATTAGGCTTCAGAAACTGGAAGATTTAGTTTGAGGTGTGGTTAGTTTGATTGACAGCTCTGGTCTCCAATGATTTACAGGTGGTTTGGAGGCTCATTCACCAGTGAACTCCAGTCTCATCCACAGTGGATTGTCTCCTCAGGTTTAAGGGTCAGACCCGCCTCCTCACTCCTCCCTTCATTTCCAAATATGGTCACTTCTGGCTACAAAATAAACCAACATGGCAACGTTCAAATATCAAACTCCTGGCTTCAAAATACCAATCCACAAGCCACCAACGTAGACATCAAAATGACTTGTGCAAAAAATGTATTGACTGAGTATATCATGATTGAAAATAACTGAAGTCAATTGGAGCCAGGGTTTTTTGTAGCCAGCATCTAGTGGCCATTGGTGGTATTGCAGCTTTTTCACTTCCATATTGGCATGTATTTGAGACCCGTTTGCATTTCTGTTCACAGCTTGTGGTTTCTACCTAATAAAGGTGACGAGGCCTCACTCTTTCAAAGTCTGTCCTTTAAAGTGAGGATGCCACAGCCTGAAGGGTTCAGTCTGGTCACATTTTCTTACGTCAGCTTGACTCTTAAGTGTCCATTTACCTCCCGGAGCATCTCCACCTGATGACGCATCACAGCATCTCAGCTTATTCCTTTTACACCACTAATGTAGCCGCACACATCTGCATCAGGACCTGGAAAACCTCACTCGCACGACACGTCCGGCACTTTTCGTTCATTACCTGCCCCCATCCGACATTTCTAGTTCCTGAAAGACCCATTCGTACATCATTGACTTACGTGAGCCTCTGAGGAGAACTTGGCTAAACATCCCTGATGCTGTAATTGCATCCAAATCAAAGCAACGTAATTCCAGTCTGCCTGAACGTCAGCCACAGGTCTGCGGCTGCAGTGGGGGGTGAAGACAGAAGTGACATAATGTGGCCGGATGTGAATGTTTTCTCTTAGTTCTGCGGGGAAACTCTTGCGGAGTAGCGGTGTGCAGAGTTAGGAGGGGGCCCAGGGCTTTGTTGATATAAGCAGCATTCCTCACGCTATGTCACTGTGTTCCTACTTCTGTACATTCACACTGATGCCTGCCAGGGAACCAGAGGAAGAAATACTCAATGTATCCCCTGCAGCCATGCTAGCAGCGCCGTGCAGAGCTAACATGCTAACTTCCAGAGGAACACCTTCGGGATCATTAGTATGAATTGTCTGGGGACCATGAATGAATGTTTGTCTGAAATGTCATGGCAGTGCTTCTTGTAGGTTTTGAGTTGATTAATTGTACTAATTGTATAAATTGTAAGTTTAATTTGACCTGCTCCAGGAGCTAAAATGAAAGTCGGGGCATCATCAAAGCTGACATGATACATCCTCTGGGGATCATGAATATAAACTCAATGGTGGTTTACCAGATGTCGGATGTGTATATTCAAAACCACATTCTGAACTTGAATAGTGGCGTCATTAGGAAACATCATCTGGGGACCATGAATGTTTGTACAAAATCTCATGGTAAAGCATCTTGAGGAGATATTTCACTGCATAAATAAAAACATGAAATGAGAAAAAGGAAAAGTCACAGTTTGTAAAATTCATCCTCTGGAGATCATGACTGTCTGAAGAAAAATGTTTGTTGCTTTTTTGGGATATTTAAGTTAAAAGGAAAGAAAAACGAAACATCAACTTGAAACCACGAAAGTCTGTATAAATATTCATCATGGTCTTTCTTGTACATGTGGGTATTACATCACATTAATGGTGAGTTTGACTAATTTGACACTAGAAGAAAGGTCAAAGGATCAATAGATGTCTGTTTGGTTTTTCCTCTTGGGATCATGAATATAGATTTTAGTGCCTTACATCATTGGTTCAGATTTATGTTGTTCAACCAGCAGTTGTAAATTAATCTAATATTGAGTCAATTATCCACATTTTTTTTCTTGTTGCTTGATGGATTCATGATTTAAATTTGTCCAATCAGTGGACAGATGTAGGGTCGGTGATGCAGACACCTCCCGGTGCAGATCGGCTGTATTTTCCTGTCCAGACGCTGAACACTGACACCAGACTGCCCGTCCAGACGGAGTCGGCTGGCGACCGACGCAGCTACCGCTTTCTTTTTATGAGTCTCTGCTGGAGTCGAGCTGCAGTCTGGAAGAATCATTTCGGTGTATTATTACCGACTGTGGGCATGTGCACTGCATGTGTGTGCTGTAATATATTTAAGTAGCAAAAAGAAAAAGGTCTCGGTGGCCTTACAAATTACAACTTTTAATGGGATGACAGTTGGCTGACTTTAAACACCGTGAGAGTCGGAAGTGGAGCCGTTTAAATCGGATTTGAGCGATTTCTTCATTAAGTGCAGAGCTGTGATTGATTTCTGTATTTTCTGGAGGAGTTGTTTGTGATCGGTCGAGCTGATGCGGCCTCTGTTTGTGATTCTGGAGTCGTTTAAAATGTGGAAAATGTGACATCATGAAGTGAGTTTGCGGTCGGACATGTTTTTCAGTAGTCACAGAAGCCTGAGTCGCGTGTGCCTGCCTCCTTTGTGAATCATCTCTATTTGACATTGTTCATTTTCTGTTTAACAGTTTTTGTTTTGGTGGAGGATTTTTGTGAATTTTTTTTTGGTTTTGTTTTGATTTTTTTCCACTTGTGCCAGTTCTTGTGGTTTTCGCATGACGAAAGTCCACAAAGCACAGCCTTTTCCGGAACGGGGTGAACGCACTCGGCCAATAGGTCCTTGAGTTTCCACCGCATAACAACAATGTTTCAATTTGTCTAATCGGGGGTATTTAGGCTAAGTAAACTATCACTCTTCAGGATTTCGTCTGTAGCCGCAGCCCAGTCATGCAGACTTCTTATTCAAACCATTTGTGTGCGGTCGAGAGTGGGAGTGGAGATGACAGGGGGATTGGATAACTCAGGAGAAAGTCTGCGATGCAGAGAGTGAGAGGTCTTGGCAACGAGCTGGAAACCACACGCAGCTTGCGTGATTGTGGTCCTCTCACAGACTCTCTGCTTTTCCCTCGCTGCTCAGAAGCACCTGCACCGTTTGACCCGGGTGACCTTTGAACTCTGCCACAGTTCTGACACTACGTCGTCTCTCAAGCAGGAGGACGAGGATCGAGGGTGGGTTTGGTTTTTTTGGTTGGAAGTACATGACTATGAGAACTGAGGTGACACTTGTCAGCACCAGGTGTAGATGCTGGGGCCATAGCAGAGTCCTTCACTGAGTCAAATCGATAGAATTTGAAGTTTGTTGCTAAAATTAATTAAATGTTTCAAGCTCCTTTAGATTAGTAGCACATGGGGCAGAGGGACATAAGATAAAACCTTTGATTTCTGTGGATTTAACTCCACAGAACACAAATAAACACAATTAAATGTCCATAGAAATCAAACCACAGATTTGTAGGTCTTTATTCAGGATCGCAGTGATCCAGTGGTGGTTGTCTGATCATCAGTGTGTGCATTTCAAACAGGAGCTGCTAAAACCTTATTTGGCCTTTATGGCTCTAATTTACTACATTCTGGTTAAAAATCAGGCTCAAGGAGAAAGATAGTGCCCACCTTTACAATATTACAACTTAAATCTTACAGCAATGGTATAAGCGTGAATTACACTAAACTAAAATCTTCTAACGTTGATCATTTCAAATAAAACTTTCATATACGCAGGAATCTCCACGTGAAACATCATTTCCAGAGGATCTAGCTTTATTAGTATTTTTAGCCAAAATGGGATGTGTAGGCGGGACAAAGCATTTGGAGCAATTTGATTGGACCATTGAAACACAACAAAACACCATGGCTAGCTAGCTAACATTATTAGATAATGTTCATAGCAGAGTGATTGACAGGTGGATTGAATGATGCTATTGGTTGATGCTGCTCTGAACTTTGATATAAAGTTTGTAAATTTTTTTTAGCTAACATCGTTAGTAACAATATGGCCAGAGATATGATCTAAAGGGATTAAAAAAGACAAGGTTGACTTTAAAGCTGAAAAATGTTGCAGGGCACGGTGCAAACAGCCGCGCAATCACCAGCACTACCTTTTATTCACGAGGTCACGGCGCTGCTTACCTCGCCCAGCTCCTCCATCTCAGTTTCCTGCATCGATTTAGGATCATAACCGGCCTCGTAAAAGTTTGAGAGGGGACGTGAGAGCCAGAACGCAGACTGGGCCAGCGGGTTTTTAATGGTACAGGTTTATAATGAAACACTCCTCAAGCCTCTCTCCCAAAGCGCTGACGTTATCCACTGGACACACGCGCATATTAAAAGCGCACGCTATTTATATAGTGTGGGACTATGGACTGAGCCTCTGTGTGAGTGTGTGTGTGTGTGTGTGTGGTTTATCTGCCTCTGTTACACTGTGCAGCTTTGTCATTTTTTTGGTCGTCCGGGCGGATGAGCGGAGCGCCATGCTGCTGGAACGAGCAGATGTTTTGAGGTCACCGCTTCCCGATCCGCCTCCCTGCAAGTGTTGACACTCGTGGGTTGGAGTCGCACTTAATGAGGGAATCATGATGTGTGGGGGTTTTGTCCCGGAGGAAGCGCAGAGTGAGCGGCCACGGCGGGTTTGATGGACTCCAACGGCAGCCTGCATGTCCGATATCAACCCAGAAGTTTCTATAATTACTCATCCCCCTCACAGCCCATCCGGGTTCAGGTAATGGTGCGTTCAGTGCGGCCATGTTGTTCATTCCTGGTCAGAGCCCATTGCCTCCACCTGCTGCTGCTGCACAACACACTCTAATGATTTCTTCTGATTAAACTTCAAATATTCCCATGTGTGGCCACGACCGGTCTGCGGTCACCGCTCTCACCCAACACGCTACTTTTCAGCATTCCTGCGCCTCCCGGCCACTGAGCGCACTGTGATGATGTCATTTCATGCTCGGGGGCAGCACACGGTATCTCGAGCATGACTCAGGTTCGTCTTGATCTGATACAGACCGGTCACTCCCCACCTGACTTTTCTTTATTGTTTCTTAGAGCCTAAAAATACAGAGTTGTGTGTCATGCACATGATGCAAACCCAGATTTTAAATTCTAGCATCATTTCTTAGCACAGACTGTACATGGAGATGGACGAAGCAACCGCATCTCAAAAGTGAAGCCGAAGTGCAAAAAGTGCAATACCACCAATGGCCACTAGATGCTGGCTCCACAAAATGCTGGCTTTAAGTGAGTGTTTAGATTTGGTTTTACCATGCGTTTCAGGCGATTGGATCACAAGAGGACAGCTGAGACACATCTTTAGTCAAACCTGGTGTTAACATCCGTCTCCAGACCGTCCCGTCCTGCTGTGTTCCCGGCAGTGACAGGGCCGCACAGTTATCACGTAACACACCAAAACAGCAGCAGCTTTTGTAAACAGTTTACACAGTTACAGAGGAAAAGGCAAAATGATTCATGAACTGTTGTACATGTACAGATTGTTCACACTGTTTCAGGTGAGAGGACAAATTGGTTTATGAGCTGTGACTGAGAGCAGGGCGAGACGAAGGACAGGAAACCCAATAAAAGCAGCGACTTTGTCTGTTACGTCCTTGTTGTGGACGCATCAGGACACATTAGTATTCACACTACAAACGACATGTTGTCACATGTGTCCCAGACCATTCTGATGTCGTTAACAAAAGTCAACTCTTCTCCTCAGTGACCTGGTGGGAGGAGTTAGGGGCGGGGTTAGTTTGATTGACAGGTGGTCCATCAGAAAATCATTTCTCATTAAGGAGATATTAGGCTTCAAAAGGAGGAACATTTAGGGATGTGGTTAGTTTGATTGACAGCTCTCGTCCTCCATGACACCAGACCTGATCTCCAGTCTCATACAGATTTGACAGTGGCCTCAGGTTCAAGGGTCAGACCCGCCTCCTCACTCCTCCATTCATATCTACATATGGTCACTTCTGGCCCCACAAACCAGCAGATGACATCACATTAACTTCATCCATTCTTCATCATCTCCTCTTCACACCAACGACTTGATGCACCACAGAAGTTTAAGGGTCTGAGCTGATGCTGCATTGTAGGGAAACATGAAGCAGCATCCACTCATGAGTCTGTCCCTGTGTTTGGTCACTGTTCACTGAGCTGCTGCTGCCACCTGCTGGTGAACGGCTGAACTACTGGATGGACCACATAAAAACTGGCCGATTGTTTTTTTACACTCACACGTCAGTTCATACGCTTCGAGTTCACTAACATCTGTAAAAGTGAGCTGATGCTCGCTCTTTAATCTCGCCGAACTTCCTCAGACATCCAGGATGTTTGATGGCGGAGCAGCTCAGACTCCCAGAGGAGGAAACAGAAGCTCCGAGGCAGACGCTTCCTCCTGGATATAAAAAACCAACAACAACACATCGGCTGTTAAATTTAGTCGAGCGGCTGTTTGCATTGGTGCAGCTGTTGGAGGAGGAGGTCAGCGTGTCCTCGTCTGAAGGTGTTTCAGGATGACAACGAGGTCATGGCGGGTCTCCGGGTGGGAACGCTGCAGCGACCTCCAACCTGCTGCTGCAGCTATTAACAGATCAGTGGCAACTCCTGTTTTATCATTTTAGAGATGTCAAACTACAGAGATATTAGCAGCAACTAATGTTTCAAAAGTTGAAATCAGAGGCAACAAAGTGTTTCACGTCATTTGATTTAAATTTCTTCATTAGGAGATACTTCAGGTAAACTACTTTATAGAAAACTTTAATTCTTACCAAAAATCAACATAAGGTCCTTTAATCCTTCTTCTAATGGTTTTAAAAAGGCTTCAGACTCAACATGAGATTTATGTCACAGAACAGGAAACAGACTTTCTGCAAGATGGCCGATGTTTTTGTGACTGAAGAACAGAAAACTAACAGCTTCTCCCCATGTTGACTGAACCATAGGCTGTATATACAAGATAGGCAGAGCCACCAGGTTGAATAAAGGAAAGTCAATGCAGGAGTGTAAAAAAGTGTAATACTCCTGATGACCACTAGATGCTCACCCCAAAAAAACTCTAATTCACTTTAATTCAAAAATCCTCATTTCCCATCATGAAATAGATTTTTCCCACAGGTCATTCTCATGTCATTATCTAAAGTCAGCTCTTCCTCTCAGTGATCTGGTCCATGTGAAAATCATTTCATCATGAAGTAGATATTAGGATTCAAAAAGAGGAAGATTTAGGGGCGTGGTTAGTTTGATTGACAGCTCTGATCTTCAATAATTTACAAGTGCTTTGGAGGCTGATTCACTCCAGTTTCAATGAAGTTTTAAAAAGGCATCTTCCCTGCAGTGGCTCCGTTTGGCCACAGGGGGCAGGCTGGTACAATTCTCACATCAACAGGTGACAGAAAACCTCTGGTTCATCATTTTCTCAATGATCACAGCTGCAAAAAGAACATTAACAGTAACATAACTTAAGTTTTTTAATATGCCCCTCGGTCTCAGTGAGTTTAGTAAAATACTGGATTGTTTTTATCCAGAACTGGGTAAATATTGAACTAAAAAAAATATCTGACTGGGTTAAATTAATCCAATAAATTTTAATCTAGTATTTTGTGTTGTTCTTTGGTGTTGTCCACCAGTGTTACTGTGTTGGAGTCAGGCAAATATTTATCTAGTTCTGCACTGCCAATTCAGAGCTTCGTCTCTTTTTCCTTCAGCGTTTCGTTTGTTCGTGGACACATTTCTTGAAGGGACATGACTTTGATTTGACGTTTGAAGTTGTCACGGTTTGGTAGAGAGTTAGACAGAAGCTGAGACACTCGGGTCTCAGTTGGATTTCATGGTTTATCCGGATCTGTCGCGTCTGGCTGCGCGCAAACGACGCGCGCCTCTCCAGGAACCGCGCGTCTTTACGCTGCTGGACGGACAGAAATCAGACCGAGTGAATGATGAACGATTCTAACATCAAAATGAACCTCTCGTCGCTCAACTCCTCCGCGTGGAAACTGGAGTCCGTGGTAATCTCCGTGGGCTTCTCCCTCATCTTCCTCCTCGGCACCGTGGGGAACTCTCTGGTGCTCGCGGTTCTGTTGCGCAGCGGGCAGATGAACACCAAAACCACCAACCTGTTCATCCTCAACCTGGGGGTCGCGGATCTCTGCTTCATCGTGTTCTGCGTGCCCTTCCAGGCCACCATCTACACCCTGGATGAGTGGGTGTTCGGCCCCGCAGTCTGTAAGGTCGTGCACTTCATCATCTTCCTCACCATGTACGCCAGCATCTTCACCCTGACCGCCGTGTCTCTGGACAGGTGCGACACTTTCCATATTGAAACTCATGGTTTAATAACTTTTATTGATCTGCACTGTAGAAGTAGATGAGTCGATAAGAAAATTAACGCAGAAAATAAAATACAGTAATTTTTCTTTATTAAAATACAATTTGTAGTTTGAGATGTTGAGATTTAGAGATTTTTTTTTGAAGATTTACCCACATCAACACAATGTAACTGATTAAAACGCATTAATGTGGCATTTTTGTTTCATAATTCAAGATATCTGTCAATTAACAAACAAACAAACAAAAATTAAAGAAGTAACACTTAATTTTGTTTGTCAGACACAGAGTATTTAGATTTACAGCATCTTTGGTGAAATAAATAAATGGAGAATCATGCACTTGTGACTGTATTTTAAGTCTATTTAAGTCAATATTTTTTTGTTAGACATGAAAATGCACAGGCTTTTTTTTAGCACATTAATAGTTTTGTGCATTTCAAGATGGATGGATGGAGGATGGATGGATAGATGCTTTGTGAAAACAGAAGTAGCCTAAATCAGTTAAAAGCCAACTAATATACATTAAATATAATCAGAGAAAAGGCAGAGAACATATAATATGATTGTAGATGAACTCTCAGTGACGCTCGGTTTGTCTTCTGGTATTTATCCCACCACACCCAGACAGGGACAGATCCACTGTGATTGGAGACGGTCACTTCATGTTTCCGGTTTGTAATGATCGTTTCCCCTTTTTAACGTCCCCCACGGTGAGGAGGAGAATGTTGATGTGGAGATTTGTTTGATTAAAGTTCTTCCAGTAAATCCAGATGTTTACAGTCAACAGGAAAGTGAACAGAGGAGTCAGAGGACCAGACAGGACACCAGATCCAGCTGGTTTATTTTGTAAAGCTAGAGTCTTGTTGCAGTTTAATTCATAGTGACAAAGATTTTACAGATTTGAAGGAAACCACCAAAGGTAAATGAACCTCTTCCTCTGCTCCTGCAGGTATTTAGCCATTTGCTACCCGCTTCGCTCCAGAGCCATGAGGACACCAAAGAACGCCATCACCTCCATCTGCCTGGTTTGGGTTTTGTCCTTGGTTTTCTCTTCCCCGTATCTCAGCTACTTCTCTCAGATGGACCTGGCCGGCACCGTGGTGTGCATCCCGACCTGGGAGTCCCAACCTCGCCTCGTAATGGACGTGTGCACCTTCGTCTTCGGCTACCTCGTCCCCGTCCTGGTGCTCGGCCTCACCTACGCCCGCACCATCCGCTACCTGTGGACCAG
>OOFC01026496.1:5034-17398 GCA_900323345.1 Pseudochromis fuscus | reverse complement strand
TGTTTTTACTCAACATTTTGGTGTTTTTACTCAGTATTTTGATGTCCTTGATTGGTATTTTGTTGTTTTTACTCAACGTTTTGGTGTTTTTACTCAGTATTTTGTTGTCTTTAATTGATATTTGTGTTGCTTTTACTCAACATTTTATTCCTTTTACTCAGTATTTTGTTGTCTTTAATTGGTATTTTGTTGTTTTTACTCTACATTTAATTGCTTTTACTCAGCATTTAGAAGTTTTTATTTGGTATTTTGTTCTGATTACTCAACATTTTGCCGTTTTTACTCAGTATTTTATTGTTTTTACTCCATTTTTGTTGCTTTTACTTAACATTTAATTCCATTTACTCAGCATTTTGTTGTCTTTAATTGGTATTTTATTGTTTTTTTTGTTTTTTTTTAATCTTTTATTGTTTTTATTCAACATTATGTTGCAGCTGGATAAAAACAAGCCATCTTAAGTGAACCCAGCATGCAGTTAGTCCAATATTTACCCAGTTCTTACACCCAGCATCTTTTAGTGTGTGAGCTCAACAAGTTATTTTAGCACAGTGACTAATGCTCTGTGTGACCAAAGTAAAGTGTATTACATCCATTTAATACACAGCTACCAGCCACACTTCCCTTCAGAGGGAGGGTGTCCATGAACCACAAAACCTGCACTAATGGACACATTGCAAGAAGAATCTGTATCACACCCTACATAATGCACAGCGTTACACACACACGAAATATGGTTTAGCCTCTCTGTGTGTGTGTGTGTGTGTGTTAGTGTAGCTGGTTTCTTCCTGAATTCATATTAAATATTGGCTCAGTTGGAGCTACCAGCATTAATGAAGTTCAGCTGTGACTGTGTTTTGGACACAAAGACAGGTGGATCCACCTGCCGTTCCTGCAGCTTTTAACATTCAGTCTGTGCTCATTAGCCTGATTGCTGCAACCAGGGAGGAACACCCAGCGAAGTATTTGAAGTGTGATGGATGCGCAAGCAGGGCGAGGTTGTGAATGCGAGACTGAAACAGAGGTGTAGCAAAACTTGCTTTATCATTACAGATACATCTGGAAAACCACATGTGAAAAACAACTGTCACTGCCTCCATCCAAATAATTATTATGATAAATCCACGTCGCGGCTCCTCCAGAGAAACACTAATGTCCTCACGAATCCTAACTCCTTCATCATACTTTATTTACTTGTTCAAGTTGGTTATTGCACCAAAGGGGTCCACACTGACCCACTTACATCTCTGCAGGATCATTCCTCATTTCAAACTTCTGGTTTTTTGAGACATTTCGAGCCGTCCATGTTACTGGGCTCGTCGGTGGTCCAGTTCTGTGTTAAATTATTTGACATGTACACCAGGATCAAAAGCCCTAATGCATCTTATTCGGCCCCTGTGTGTTATGCAAATCGAGGCGTTTTAATGAAGCCGTCATGAATAATTCAGGGGTGGTGGTCCACAGCAAAAACAGCACAGGAACAAACTCATAGAAAAAGAAAAGAATTGCTTTGAAAAAATAAAGAGTGGCGTTGAAGTATCTCTCCCTTCTGTTTGATACCCACAAGTGCTCATCACTTGCTTATTAACAAACGTCAGCAAACTGAAATAACCCATTTAATTAGTTTGTAAATGTAGCAGCGATGCCCTCGCTCTGTCCACTAAACCGCTCCCTTGCCGCCAGCCTTTTGAACTTTAATAAAACCGAATATCCGGATAAGGTTTCAAACTCAATTTGTTGTTTTCAGGGGGTTGTTTGTACAATACCAGAGTCTGATTACTGCCTACAAAGAAAAGAAACACACTCCAGACTTTGAATCATTATTAACAAGCGTTTTGATGCACTAAAAATAACATTGAAAACATCACTGCGGGTGAGTAGTTGGAGCGTTAAAACACGAACAAATGAAAAAGTCATTTTTGATTTAGCTGTGCGAGTTGAGGTTGCCATTTTTCACATGGGTCTGTCGCAGAGTTTGAGCAGACTATTGTGTATGGATTGCGGTTTGTGCCAAGTTGTTGCTTTGACAGCCCTGAGCTAAGCAAGGAAGGTGAGAATTATTCTCCACCCACACAGCACTTACAAGTCTCTTATCTAATCCTCCAGCAGTAGTCTAGATGAAATCCTTTGCTGGATCAAACTCAGGACATGTTGACCTAAAAGGGCCAAGACTGCCTTTTTTTTTTTTTTTAATGATACACGTCATTCATCAAGCTCCAATTTGCTCGTGTAAGTGTCGTCATTATCTAAACGACAGCCGGCGTTAGCATCAATCTCGCCGTCTCTACCCCGCCTCTCCCGTTCAGGTGCTGTGATGTAACGCAGGACACAGCTGAACATCACAGTGTCCACTTTGTCCTGTGCAGATGTCTCTACCAAAGCGCCCCTCTGGTCTGTGACATCGCCGGGGCTGACTTTGTAATCATATTACCAATGCATGTCTCATTAGTTTCTGCCACGGCTGAGTGTCCCTGCTTCCTCCCACTCTACTCATCCCCTCACACACACACACACACACACACACACACATGCACAAACATCCACTCAATTGCTGGCTGGCATTTCAGAGTGCCTGGGCTTGCATCTAAAGCAGTTTACTGGGGAAATAATAGCCCTCTAAAAGGATTCTCTGTATGCAGAATCATCCCGCTCCATTTGAATTCTAGTGAGACAAATTAAATTTTAGCAGAAGGTGAGCACAGCACAATGTCGAGATGACGACAAGATTGAGCAGAAACACGGGAGGAACACCTAAATTAGACGGGAGCGTTTCCGTGTGTTACTGCAACTGAGACGGCTTTTATTTGTGATATTGACGCATTTAGATTCAATTTGTAATTTTTTTTTGCCAAAAGTGGAATCAATAGAAGCTACAGGTTTGGAAGTTTTAATGAAATACTGAAAGTGACAAGCAAAATGTGTTTCAGACTGTTTCCTAAATGCATGTCTAGACGGTAATGTCCTACTCTACAGCTGTCCTCCTCTAGTTGGATTTTAATAAAAAAAAAAAAATCATTCAGTCCATTGTGAACAAAGAGGGGAGGCCATTGAAAGATGATGGAGAATAAAATGCTTATTCCCATTGGTTGCAAAGGTCATGAGGCGTCTTTCTTAGTCACGTTTCTTCATCTGCAGTGTTGCTGAAAAAAGCCACAAGTTAAAACACCTTTACTGCTCAGTCTCTTCAGTTTCCTTTTTCCCTCTCTGTGGTGAGGCTTTCACAGATTGAACATGAGGGAGCATTTGTGTGTTGCTCTGAATAGGCCTGACTGGATGTTTGTCCCCGTTTTTAAAAAGCAGGAGCGGCGACGTCGCTGTAACTCCAGATATTGATTGCTCTGCAAATACTTCACCTGCGTTCCCTCAAAGAGAACAAGGTCTTCCTTAAGAGCATCTCCACCAGAAACACCTGTCACAGTTCCCCTCTCTGTGAACCCAGAGGTGTTCAATATTGATGAGATCTTCATGACCATCGCGCCACCTTCTTCTTCTTCTTCACTGCCTGGTTGCAGCGTCGACACGATATGTGGCAACCCTGAGAAAGCTGCAAATCTTCCATGCTGGCTTTTTTTTTTTTGTCCTGTCCTTGCAGCTTCATTTTGTTTAAAGTTGATACAACTCCGACTTGAACTCACAGCATGTGTTAGCATGCTATCGATTTCCTCCCACCAGGCAGTTTCCAGGGTGCTTGGCCTAAATATCAGCTCCAATCACATCGACTGAGAGGTCTGCTTTGAGCTGGGATCTATGAGTTAGTGTGTGAGCGCGCACCAACCACCAGAGATAACGCTGCGCAACAAGCAGGGCAATTTCATTTTACACGGATTCAGCAGATGTTAATGTCCTGAAATGTAATCGTTCCAAAACAGAGCTATTATGACTTTTGAAAGGGTCACCTGCGCGTCCTCAAAATAGATTTAGTGGAGCAAAAAAGCTGCTTGTGTGACACTCAGGGGGGCTTGGACTGGAGTAATCTTTTGTTGTTGTTTAGAGGTTTTAACGTTCCATGGAGAAAGCAATTTTAAAACGGATGAGGGCGTAATCCCTGACAATACAGGGATTATCTCTTTAAATGACCTTTATCTTGCCATGAGGCTTGGAGTGCTTTTCAACTCCACTATCCCAAGTCTGGTTTGATTACGACCAGAATGCTTATTTATAATCACGGGGCTATAGACGGGCAGCTACATGGAGGCTGGGCATTCAAAAAGAAAGATAAGAGCCTCTGAGGTATTTTAAAGATATGCAAGAAGTCCCCTGGAAAGCTGGAATAAAATAAGAAAAGAAAATGTGGCCTGCCCTTTAATAAATGCTCAGTTTGTAACCGGGGACAGTCTGTAACTACCGTATTTTCTGGACTATAAGCTGCTACTTTTTTCCAACGCTTTGAACTTAAACACCGGTGTTTCTCATGTATCGGCGGCACGAAGCTCATTAGCTTTTTACAAGCTAGCAAGCTCCGTGCCACAGATACATTTAGCGTCGTCACATCAGACCCGGTCAGAGTGGACCACATGAAACTGTTCGAATAAATTCAATTGTGGCTCAATAGTCTGGAAAATACGGTAACTGTCTTTAAAATTCAAATTTCAGCTTGTCATTTTTGGTTTATTTTAGATTTCTAGACTAAAATAAAAATATGGTAAACAAGGAAAAATAAACAAGAAGCTCTGAGCTGTTTTATTGAAAGGCTCAAAAATAATAGAGGGAATCAGAGGGGTAGTTGGGCCGTTTTCGAGGGATTTAAAGAGGCTCCCACCAAATGACGGATGAGTCGATCATCTCCCATCTTCGTTAGTCTGGATTTCTGCCTCATCAAAGGTGCTACATTTTCCCCTCAGAACTTGAAGGGGAGAGCAAGTGCTGCTTTGGTTCAGATAATTGGAGCCGAGGGAAATGGTACAGTAATGGAAACAAGATTGACTACAAAGTTGATGATATTTCATAGCTAAACTTTCTTTGACATGACCACTTTTGTAGTTTTGAGTTTGAAGTGAGGGCTCGCCATTGTTTTCTCATGTTGTTTACTGTGCATGTGGCCTTTTGAGTTACTACAACATGCAGTTTAGTTATTAAAGTTTGCATTTCTATACACTGAATGCTCTCTTCCTTCAATACACACTTAAAAAAATAATCCTCCAGCCAATTCAACATTTAGCACTTTGCAGCCGGAGCCACTGCTACATTGACTTTTATTACAACTGTAAGTAAGATTGTTGAATGGGTCGAATCTATCTGAGTTATATTCTTGATGAATATTTTAGCAACCTGCATTATGCATGTGAAGATTCACCGCGCGTATTACGGAGATAAGTGGAAAAAATATTTGCAACGTGTTCGACCTTTGAGAAAATCGAGCTGAATTCAGCCGCGTTGGTATCGTTTCATTATCGCTTTGTGCTTAATTTGTGAACAGAATTTGCAACATAATGTTTGAAATAGCCGAACACCAAAGAAGGAATTTTTTCTTGTTTTGTATTCACGTCTCGCATTCAGTGGAAGGACATCTCAACTTGAAAGTGATCTTCCCGTATAAGTGGGTGGTTTTTAAATTACACAAAACGAGCAGCAAATAGAAACTGATGAATTACTGCACCAGGTGGAAAATGAAAGAAACAATGTAGCTGACATGAAGAGCGTAATAAAACACCCAGTTGGCTGGTAATTCAAAAAACAGGGAAGTAGAGGGATTCATCCGACAGAATAAAGTCACATTATTTTAAAAGTCCCAAACCCTATAAATAAAAATATGACAAATCGCTGCTCTTTAAAAACTTCCACTTCAGTGCTGCTGAGACTCTAAAGTGAAAGCTTTATTCACCAATTACACTTTTGACAAGTTCCTTAAATAAATGTATTCATGATTACACTCCAGAGATGAAGGCAGGAATATACTTAACATTTTATCCTTCTTGCTGAAGACTGATATATTCCCTCTGTAATTTCCCCAACCAACCAGAGGCTTGTTTGTAACTCATCTGTCATATGCTCTCATGTTGTTCCCTGTTTCATATAAAAAGCAAGAAAAAGTTACCAAAAAAAAAAGCAAAAGTTTGATATATTGATATAAAAGAACATCAGCAATTTGATTATAAAAAATTACAAACAATCAACTTCCACACATTTGCATAATAACAATGAAATGAAACATTTATGGCTCAATAATCATGAGAGTGAATCTGTCTTCAATAAATAGCACATCCTGCACTGTAAATCAAAGAATGAACAATCAATGTTATGGATAGATGTCTAGTGCTACTCTGTGGAAAATCTTTTTTAATCATTTCTGTGAAAAAGATCGTGGCTGAAAGGTACAAAAACATTTTATTAATAAACTCTCACAACACTAAAAAGATATCATCCATTCTCTTACAGTATGTACACAGACACGTTTCTCACTGTGGCGGGTTGTTGGCAAAACTTCTGTAAAACTTTGTTCACATCTGAGTCATTTTTATTCCCCCGTATTTGGCTATTCAAGCTATATTTAATGTCAGGGAAGCTGAATTTAAAATGTATCTTGAAAGGATTTGAAGCAGACCGTTTCACTGGGAGGCCGGCTTTATGCGGTGACAGTGCTGGGTCCGCTGGGCTCGCTAACAGAGCCTCGGCGTCTGCGTCCAGAATATTCTCCGATAAATGAACCGTCCTCATTGAATTCTCCTCCACCGTCTGCGTAGTCGCCCAGGCTGTCTCTGCTGACACTGTCCCCGACCGTGTCATCGCCGTTCAGGGAACACAAGCAACTGCCCTTCAGTGGCTTTTCATCGCTGTCACTGCCATCAACAACAACAAAGAAGGATGGTCGGGGTCAGTGGTGCAGTGCGTAAACAAACACATTGTATAGCACATCAAGCAGATGTTGGGAAGCAACACATATGGCCCTGAGAGCCCATCTCCAAGCACATTTTTAACATACAATCAGCTTCTACACACACAAACACCAGCACGCTCGCTACGTATAGACTATTAAATGCTTGGCTACACTAATAGACACGCAAGCTCCCACTCACAAAGCAAGTTCTTATGGTTTCGATACATCATTACAGGCGGTAAGGCAGGGGTGGATGCAGCGGCTGCACAGCAGGAAAGGGAGCACAAGGGAGGCGGGGAGGGCTTGCTACAATCACTTCACTAATTGCTAATTGCCAAGGCTTCAGGACCAAAGGCAATTTCAAATCTCTTTAGAGCCAGCGATGGAAATTGCCAGAGTGCAGTGAGAAAGAAACCGAGTGGGAGATGTGTGTGTGTGTGTGTGTGTGTGTGTGTTAGCACAGGGGGTGGTGGTGGTTGGGGGGCGAAGGCTGAGATTGAGAAAGGGAGAAGGAAGCGGGGGGGAAGAGGTGGGGCATATGCAATCCCAGACAAACAGCCTGTCATTCCTGGTATTCCCGGGGGCCCACACACGGGCCGAAGAGATTAGATGCCAATTTAAGGCTGGGCAAGTGGCCAACTTGCAGGTGTCTCACTACAAGATGCGGGGTCACCTCAAAAGCACTGAGGATATTTTTCCTCCCTGTCTTCTTTTTGTAATTCCCCAAACTATCCATGTTTGGTAACACCCCTCTCAGTTTTCCTTTTTGTATTCATAACACAGAGCGTCTGCGTTCACGAAAAGCTCAGGCGGCTCATGTATGATAGCGCCGTTTGAGGTGTATTGTAGTTGACACCTGTGTCAAATACAAGCTCAACATTTTAACGCCGAGACACGGTTCAAGCTAAGATTACAAATTGGGTCTCCTTCACGGGGATTTTTAATAACCAATCTTATCTATCCCATTTCATGAGGCCGTTTAAAGATGCAAGCCACATAAGGTCCGCATTTCAGCTCTTATCAAACCTCCTTTCTCTGACGACTCTAGAGCTCTGAAGATAAGTGGCTGTTATCTAAGAGCAGAGGAATGCCACAGCCGCTGCAGCCCGCCCACAGTGACTTTGAATACAGTGATAAAATGGGGCTGAGTGCTTTTGAGCCCCAGCTCACTCAAGACCTTGGTCGGGATCCAGCTCAGTCTCAGCTGTTCCCGTGAACAGGCTTCAGCCGTCAGCCTCAAAAACAGGCAAGAGATGGAGGCACATCACCGGGCAGGAAAAGTAATTAAATTTGTCTTGCCATTGACCCGTGCTGACTTGGTTTGGGGGCAGCACAAGAAACTTCAGGTGCAAGGTGGATTTTTTATTTATTTTTTTGTCTCCCCACTTTGCACCTGTAGTACCATTTATTCTAGTTTAAAGGTGTGTGGAGGAAAACTTCAACACATCTGCTGCTACCTCCCAAATTGCACACAAAAATATGAAAAGATGAGAGCTAAGATGAGGGGGAAAAAAGAAACAAGGGCAGAAGAAAACAACAACACAAACTAGCTGAGGAAAAAATTGCATCACACTGTTGGCTAGCAGCCTGCTCTTGCTATGACACCTGCTGTTCCTGCAGTGGACAGAGGGGCAAAGCAGCATAGGGCTGTCTCCAAAGAGAAATCATCTGAAGCATAATTACCACTTGTCAGCTCCCCAGACACGTGGCATGCCAGTGGGTGGTCTATTGCCTTCAGAGATTCAAAGGGCACGAGAGAGCCCTGAATCCAGCTCTAAAGCCAGGAAAACAACATCATAGTAAGGCTAAGGGCACTCTGGGGGAACAGTACTCAGAACAGCCTCATGAAACCAACCATGAGAAGCATTTTAAACAGAAAGTTGCAGCCAAACATCTGCACTGGCTCACAACACACACCACAGCTTCTCCAGCAAGTCCACTTCAAAGTCTTAATGTATACTCCTTGTTGTTTTTTTTTTTTAAACAAAGAAATTTTCTCAGCTACAGTTTCATCAGTGCTGCAGCAAACAAAACCTACAGGGGGCTTGAAAGTCATCTCAGCGACATTGATCGACAACCCGCAAATACAGTCATTTTGGGCTGTGCGACAGTGCAAAAACTTGCATGTGTAAGCTGTGTAATCTGTAAACAAGTTCAGGGGCACTGTAGACAATGCTTTCTTTCCTGTTTAACAGAATTATAGTCTTAGCAAGAACCACCGGATCGCAATTGGCAGCAAACCACACAATTGTGAGTAATCATGTTCTGAATAATACGATGAGGAGCAGAATCAAAGCAGACAGAAGAGGCTATTTTAGGTGACTATCTGCACAAACAAAACACACCATTGTCACACAGTTGCTGCAGTGCTGTCAAGCAAAATAGGATTCAGTTGATTTCCCTAAACTGTCACCGTAGCAGCTAAACAATGCAAACAATGGAAATTCAACAGCTATTATAAAGTACAACAGCTGTCTCCTTCAGGCTTAAAGGCCCAGTTTTTCAGCCATTTGCTATGCTTAATTTATGCCTGCTTCATTGAATGTAAGATATTTTCCATCAGCAATAACTGTACATCTAGGATATGTGCATCTCCTCAGTTGCAGAAGTGTCACCTCTGCTGAAGATTTTAAACCGAATGCATCCTAACTCAGAGCATCAATGTGTTTTTAAAAGTGAAGCTACATCTGTTGAGCTAAGTGAAGGCGCTAGACAGAGCAACATTTAATGTTTTAGTATCGATCAGTCTCCTCCAAGACACATTCTGGGCTAAACTGTAACTCAGACACTGATCTAAGAGCTCAAAGTCAACAGAAAATTCACTTTTGCTTGTTTTAATTGTGCACTTATCCGGTCACAGACACACCACTGGGTTTAGAGGAGCAGATAACTCAGCAGATGTTCATCAGTCATGGATTCATCACATTAGCAAGCATCAAATTTTCTAAGTGGAATACAACCTTAACCGTATGAACAATTACTCCAGTGAGGGATTAAAAAAGTTGATTTTATCATATCTTAAAAAGTCTCCTCCAATATAAAGAATACTTTAAAGCAGTGGTCCTCAACCTTTTTTGCACCACGGACCGGTTTGATGTCGGCATCATCTTCACGGACCGGCCTTCAAGGTGTGGCAGATAAATACAGCAGAAATAAAATGACTAATTTACTAATTTTTGCTAGTTTGCAGACTTATTTGTTTGGCTAACGTGTCTGATCACGTGATCTAGACAAGCATATTGATGTGTGAAGACACAGACGAAAGTTAAGTCGGAGAGAATCCGGTCGTTTTTCAAAATAAAACTTCTTTCACACTATCGGTGCATTTACCCTGGTACCTACTCGCTTCGGTTTTGGCGCATTTACACTACCAAAAAGTACCTGGAACTTGGTACCTGGTACAACTTTTCGTACCTCCTCTCCTGCGGTTCCAAAAAAAGTCCCCGGTCAGGTCGGAGCAGGTACTAAAATCTTATTGGTCGGAATCGTCACTGTCGTTGCGTCATCACTGCGCGGTACGTAATCTGTCCCCACAAACACGCGGGCATTTTTAAATCTTCAGAGAAATAACAAAAAAATGGCATCTGTTATAAATCCTGCCCCATGGACTCAGGACGAGGTGCAAACCTTTCTGTCATTAGTCGGCGATGAGAAAATTCAGCGGGAGCTGGACGGCGCGGTCAGAATTTAAAGAATCGCATAAAAGATGACGTCAGAAATGACGGACAGCTACACGGAGGAGGGACGATCCTCGACAATGTAAATGCAACCAAGGGGAGCCGATCCCGAGCGATCTGAGGTGAAGCGAAGCGAGTAAGTAGGAACCAGTGTAAATGCACCATTTACTGATACATACAACAGAATTTATATAAATCATTAATTCTTTCTTTCCGGCATGGTAACAAATGTCTCACGGACTGGTACCAGGCAGTTGGGGTCCACTGCTTTAAAGGAATTTATGTTTTTTGTTATGTGGACTTGTTTGAAATGGTGAAAGAAGTTATACAGGTTATACAGGATATTATATTGATGCAAAAAGGAAATTATGTGCAAATAGTAACTGTAGCATCAGTATAGTTCACACTTTCTCAAGCAATTAAAAGTTAACAACATCAAAGCTGTTGATTGAGATATACTTTGGGTCTGGTAATGCCATCACCTGTCTATAAATAGTTGCACCCTCCCCCTCTCACTTCATTATAAACTCTTTAAATAAAAAAAAGAGCATTTCCATGTTTCATGAGAGCTGAAAAACTGCAGTTAAAGGTGCTGCAGTAGGAATACTAGAGCCATACACTGCTGTAGGAGACTGAGAAGTCTTTACACTATAATTAGGATAATTAGACTATCTGACAGTATTAAGCATTACTCTTGTAGACTGCTTAGACTGTACGTCAACGGTAATTACATCACACAAAGAAACAGCAAACATTGAGTGATTTTCAAGCACATGTAATTTTAAATACAGTTATACACTATAGAAGTACTGTCAATACAATATGCACATAACAGGATGCAAGTAGTGCACAAACATGCACGGACACACACACAGAAACCCACATACTAACACACAGCACGGCCTAGTGATGCCTACAGGAACAGGGTGACTCACACACTCTGCAGAGCGGACGCACGCACAGCATCAGAATCTGACAACAAAATAAAAGCACATAACTCCAACTAAAAGGGAACAAAGCTTAAGCCGAGCGTTACCCACTACTCTTAACTACACCGTGTCATTACCTAGCCCAT
Organism: Pseudochromis fuscus; assembly: GCA_900323345.1. Lineage (NCBI taxonomy): Eukaryota > Metazoa > Chordata > Actinopteri > Pseudochromidae > Pseudochromis > Pseudochromis fuscus. Next base: position 5,835 of record OOFC01026496.1, on the reverse strand, counting down.
TACATGACGAGAACAATATCTTCTAGGTTGGTCCTGGTAAAGCTCATGAATGCGCGCTTTGCTTTTAGGGGGGGAGGGAAAAACAGAGCTGATGTGATACATCGCAGAAAAATGCCAGAAAATGTTAAAGATAAAGTTGTTAGATCGATACAGCTGCAGCATTTCAAGGAGATAAAAAAATGTAATTTCCTCATCACACTTTGCCGCTGCAGCCTTCCCATGCAGAGCAGGCATTATTTCTCACCTGTATTCATAGTCATCATTCATTCCTGGCGACTCCACGTCAGGGTGGAGATCCTCCTTCTCTTTCACTGCAGGGAGGGCGGGACAGGAAGTAATGTTAAAGTGCAACACTTTCACACATTGATGCAGTTTTATAAAGCTTCTTTATGTTCCTGTAATGCTTCAAATGCAGATATTTTTACTGGGTGCTGTCTTTAACATGCCTTTTGTTAGTTTAAATTGATCTCAGTGATTTTACTGTGGATCCACTTCTTAGACAGCAGAGCAAAATGTTAACAATCACGCTTAGAAGTACAGCACTATATAATCTGGACTTTTCACCTGAGTGTGCATAAGGCTTACACTGGGTTATAACCAGAAAGCCTTTGAGAACGGCTAAATATGACTTTGTAAACATTACGTCAAATCTTTACTTGGAAAGCATCTCTCCTGTGTATCTGCCCAAAGTGCTGCATGTCAGCTCTTTGTGTAAATACACTTTAAAAAATACTAGTTGCTTTTGAGAAAGACAAAAGGGGGGTTTCATGAAAAGTACTGGATGGGCAAAAAAAAAAAGGG
>OOFC01026494.1:0-12621 GCA_900323345.1 Pseudochromis fuscus | reverse complement strand
ACAAGCTAGTACATTCACAATACAGTACTGTACATACCGGTAGCTCTTACCAGTTCATTGAAAACAATGTATTTCCAACTCCATTTGTCACAGTTCAAAGCTACATGAACAGCTGTTTGATTTTTTTCTCCGAGGTAACGTCAGTGACGTAGTTTTATCTTTTACCAACAGCAAGGTACAACAGGTAGTGCAACTTTTTATCACCTAGTTAGTGCATCACAAACGTGGAGGGAACTTTTCCCTGATTCAGTAAACATGTAAAAGAAACAGTCTGATACCGCTACGGTAAATCAAAGGTTAGTGCAATCACAATATACACCCCCTGACTACGGCAGCTATAATTAACCAATATTGATCCATATATAAGGCTCATTGGATTATAAGGAGCACTGTCGGTTTTTGAGAAAATTAAAGGATTTTAGGTGGAGCTTATAGTGCGGAAAATACGGTAATCCAACTATGACAGAAGAACAAATAAATAATATTAAATGGTATAAATACAAGTGCATCACTTGTGTATTTTCACCTGGAGGTTGGTGGCTGCTGCTCTGATCCTGGATGGTTACCTGAACACATGATGGTCCCTGGCTCATTCAGACTGACCCTGGTCCTCTGTCAGTCTGACCTGTCCTGTCCCTGAAAACATCCTGAATGTCTCCTCTCTGTTTCATAGTCTGACAAACAAATCACGAAAAAATGATCTATTTAATTATGCTCAACTTCAAGTAGTTGAAGTAACTGAAATGTTTAATGGATGAACACAGAACAAAAACATGGATGACCTAACTGTCCGTCTGCTTTAGCTAAAGCTAACACAGGCATGTTCACTACTAGCTGTGAAGGTAGCATTAATTAGCACATTTTCAGTTTGAGGCACGGCTTCATGCTTCAGACATGAATTCATAGCAGGAAAACATGCCTCATTTCTTTCTCGTTATTCCTCAAACCACATGAACACGTTCCATGAAAATGGAGGCAAGTACCGTATTTTCCGGACTATAAGCAGCTACTTTTTTCTCAAGCTTTGAATTTAAACATCGGTGTTTCTCTTTAAAGCTCGTTAGCTTTTTACAAGCTAGCAAGCCCCGTGCTGCCGATACATTTAGCGTCGTCACATCAGACCCGGTGAGAGTGGACCACATGAAACTGTTTGAATAAATTCAATAGGTTTATAGACAGGTGTGCTCAATAGTCCGGGAAATATGGTAATTGTCGACTGTTGCCTCCAGACGTGTTTGTCACATGTGCAACAGCATTTAGCAGCAAGTGGAAACAATATGGTGGCTCTCGATGCTGATGTACTTTGTATCAGCAGCAGAGTTGGTTAAAATGTTTCTTCCATCTGTAACATCCACCTTTCTTGTTTTATTATCGATTATCAGTTCATTTAAACAACCTCTAACAAAATTAAAAAGCTGAGAGCAAAATACGAGCAATTGTATCATAATCCTGTTCATTATCCGATTAATCGTTTCAGTAGTCGGTGATTAATCACGTATCAATCTGGTCATTGGTAAAGCCGTTTACTGCATCTAAACACATTCTGATTAATAACTGGTTTTAATTACAGATTTTGTCATTGTCATAGCAGGAAGTACAAACATCCACTAAGGCACCATCAGGCTGTGTTCACACTGTTGTTAAAACTTTCATTAGTAAAGATTTTGGATCTTTTTTTTCTTTGGGTAAAAACCTGTTTTTAATTAAAATTCATGAAGATCTGTTCAGTTTTTTTCTGTAATGTTACAAACAGATGGAGGTTAAAATGTAACCTTCTTGGTGGAGGTAAAAACTCTGAGATGCTTCATTTTTCATGTCGTGAGGAAGTTGTTGAATTAACGGTCCTGCTGTTACAGACTCTCCGGTCTTCATCTCCCATCCTCACTTCTTCAACGCCGACCCTGTGCTGCTGGACTTCGTGCTGGGTCTTCGTCCCACTGAGGAAGAGCACGGCCTCTTCATCGACATCCATCCGGTGAGCACGAACACACCACATAATCGAGAACAAATTGTTCTGAGGTACGAGAAGTTCGGACACCTCCGTGTTACATAACGTGATGTAATTCAGAGTGAACCCGAGCCGTGTCTGTGGTAATTACTGAGGGATTTAAATTAAATTTTCCTGATCAGATATGGTGCAGCTCGGAGGCCACGGCAGGAAACCCCCCGGTGGTTTCAGCTTGTCAAAGCACCTCAGTCACGATGCCTCTGGGCTTTTCAAAATAAGAAAATATTTCCAGCTGCCAGAGTTCAATATACATTAACACTGTCATAACATTTCTATACATTACATAAGTTCTGGGTGTTACATAACATCAATCACATTTGGTTTTTATTTCTTCTGTTTTCTTTTCTGGACGTTCTTGTTCCAGCCGTGGATGTTTAGACCTGATTTCTCTAAACTTCTCAAGTGGTTTTGGGGTTTTTTGGTTTTTGGTTTTTTTTTAACCCAATTTGCACAAAACTTCATATTTTCTTCAATACTGCACTTCAAATTTGTTTGTTTTTTTTGTTTTTTGCTGCCCCTTTGAAGCACTTTGCAACATGTTCTCCACCAGTAAAAATCATCTTTATACAGATTATTTCAATTTCTGCTGCAGTTCTACCAACAACATAAATGTGTTTTTAACAGAACCTCAGAAAAAATCAAACTAGAACCAGGCATCATATCAACTGACAACTATTCATTATATTTATAAAGTGGAGTTTACTTTGATACAATGTAATCAGAATGAATAGAACAAGATGAAACCGTCAGACTGATGAAGAGGTCAGTAAAAGATTGAACTCGATCAAAGGTGAGTGAAGGTGTTAAGATGATGGCATCGCATTACAAAACAACAAGACCTCTCGTGTGTGTGTGTGTGTGTGTGTGTGATAATTTCTTTTGTAAGTTCAACCACCAGCCCTCGGGGTGGGAGGGACTCTGTGCTGATTGCATATCAACTGTTGTGTCATGGTCAAGTGTTTGGGTCATGTAGACCTCTGACTGTTTGTCTCCCTAACTGAAGGTTTTACCCAACAAAGTGACAAAGTTACAAAACAACCAAGCTGCTGTCTCATAGTTGAAGCTTTGTAGAAAAAGGGTTTAATAAGTTTTTCAGACAGAACATGTGATCATGAGGTGAAAGGTCATGGGAGGCGTGTATTCTGTCTGGACAGACTGGATGAAACTAACAGGACTGTTTGTTTGTGGACTCACATTTTAAATCCAGGAGTTTGGTATCTGAATGTGGCCATGTTGGTTGTTTGCAGCCAGAAGTGACCATATTTGGATATGAAGGGAGGAGTCAGGAGGCGGGTCTGACCCTTGAACCTGAGGACACTGTCCAATGTGGATGAAATTTGATTTTAGCGCCAGTCTCATTGGAGACCAGACCTGTCGCTCACACTAACTCCTCCCCTTCTCTCAGCCTAATATCTCCTTAATGATAAATGATTCTCAGATCAGACTAGCCCCGCCCCTAACTCCTCCCACAGATCTCTGAGGAGAAGAGTTGACTTTATCTGATGACATCAGGATGACTTGTGGAGAAAATGTATTGACTGAATATTTGAGGATTGAAAATGAGGATTTTTGAATTGAAGTCGGTTGGAGTCAGCCTCTAGTGGTCATTGAGAGTGTTGCACTTCAACACTTCTACATTGGCCTACTGTTTGAGCCCTGATGACCTCATTAATTTCCATACAGTCTATAGTAGCTGTAGAGACTCATGTATCCAGATATGTACTAATGTAATGTTAGTTCTTGGTGTGTACACACATGGTTGAGCCAAAACTCTGAACTGTTCAGCCACTGTTCAGCTGTCGTTGGGCAAAGTCTGTGTCAGGAGGTCGCTTCAGGGTTTTATTTTAATCTCACTGTTTAGATCCACCTGTTAAAATTTAAATTAATTTATTAATATACTGCTTAAATACAAAGGTCCTTTCCTCCAGTTGTAAGAAGACGAGGTCTGAAGTTAATGTTTTTCTTTCTTGCTATAGGAGGTGAAGGGTTGGGGGGGTCATTCACCATATCTTGATTTTATTACTGTACAACACGGTTACATGTGTGTGTCTTACTGTAAAAGCCAACAAGTGATAAGTCTGATAAACGCTGCCTCGGTTCAGCTCCTTTAAAAAGTCCTTATGCAAGTGGATCGTGTGCAAACCTCTGCAGCCGTATCTCCTCTGGCCGAAGCCTTTGTTCTGATAAGGTAATTGGAGATTAGTCTATTTCTTCATAATTGCAGTTGTTTGAGAGTTAAAGGTTGATAAAACTTTTTATTGTCCCCAACAAAACAACTTTTGATACATAAAACAATTCAGGACTGTGCTGATTGTCCAGTCTGTGCTGATATCGTGTTAATAATTAAAGGAAGATGATTGTTTTTAGGGTTTTCTGAACTTATCTGAGACGATGAAGGAATAACTTGGAGCTGGTGTGATGTCCCTGCACTACAGCCGACATGTGTTACTGTCACTTCTAGTTATTAATAAAAACAGATGCATGGACAGGGAACAAGAATATTTTTCTGAAGACAAAAGCAAAGTATTAAATGTTAAGTGTAAGTAGTTTCCAGCAAATTAAGTTTTATGGTCTCCAGCTGTGATTTTCAATGGAGTGAGACCTCCCTCTTTTCCTTCCTATCTCTGGAGAGTCGCACATGTGCAATAGTGTTCAGCAGCAGCTAAACAATGTGGCGCCGACTCTTTTGCAGATTTACTTTCCGGGGTTTTAATATCTGCAGTAAAGTTGATTAAAAGATGTAACATGAGGTTATTTTAAACTTTGGTTCTCAGGCTTTTTACAGTCTTGAACCCTTTAACCAACGCAAAGTGAATCTGGTTGAAAGTAAAAGATAAAGATGTAAATCACAGCACTGTGCCATCACTGACTGGTTTATTAAACTCTGAAAGTAATAAAATCAATAATTATCAACTTAAAGTGTTTACAATCCCATCTCCTCCTCCCACATTGGAAAATAATTTTAACAGATTCTGGATTTTTAAACGGGAAGAAAAAAAAAACAGTTTTGAGCAGAAGGAGACTTTAAAGTTCATCAACATTGTATCAGATTACATTGAATACAAATCATCAATATTGCAGTGAAGTTGCAATTTTGGATTGAACAGAGTGTTTTGTTCCTACATTTTAATGAGAAACCTGAAGATTTTTTCTTGAAGCTTTTTTTATTTTTTATTTTTATATTATATAAAGTGTCTCGTACGGTGCTTTCAAGTACCCTCAGGGGTACACGTACCCCCATGTGAGAACCACTGTTTTCAACTGTGATAGCTAAAATGGATTCTTTCAGAAATACATTTACAAGCTGATGACTACATAAGAGCCACTTAATAATAATTAAATTAATAATCCGATTAATCGCTTCATTAGTCTGATTGACCATTAAAATAGTCGTTGGCTGCAGCCCTAACAAAGTGGTTTCTAAGTGAAGTACTTCATTCACCTTACACTGTGCAGTTTAACTTGCAGCTGGCTGGACTGAAGTACTTTGCAAACATTACTGTGACTGGACTGTTTAAAACATGGACGGAGCTGTTTGATCCTAAAACTGAAACCAAAGCAGGAGCAGAAAAAGTTCAGTACCACTGACGCCCACTAGAGGCGGAGTCTTTCATGATGGGAAATGAGGAGATTTGGCTCAAAAAAAACTCTCCAGTTGATTTCAAACTCCAGTCTCACACACTGGACAGTGTCCTTGGGTTCAAGGCTCAGACCCGCCTCCTCACTCCTCCCTTCATATCCATATATGGTCACATCTGGCTTAAAAAAAAAAACCTCAACATGGCTACATTCAAATACCAAACTCCTGGCTTCAAAATAAAAGTCCACAAACCAATGAGCGACACCAAATGTAGAAGATTATGATAAACCTTTCAAGCCACATTAACTGAGCGCCCCCTGCAGTCTCTGAGTGCAGTTCACATTTACACCCCCTGTGGCCATCAGTGGTATTGCAGTTTCTTGCACTTGTGCATCGACTAAACTTTTGCGACCTGGTTGCTTTGTCCGTTTTAATCTGCAGTCTCTGCTACAGAAGAGCACGAGGCTTCAGAATATAAAACAGTAAATGTACCTTAACAACAAAATACAACATGTATTCATGCCTCGTGTCTTTTCAGAAACTTCACTTATTGCGGGAATTTCCTGTTCGGTCTTTTTTCCTGCCGCCTTCAGCCCAAGATTAACATTTCTATCAGAGCCACATGTCCACAGCTGAGCCCTGAAATCTGCTTTTATGGACACGAAAGTCCTTCAAAACAGAAACATGAATAAGGAATGACAATCCTGTGTGCAGTATGTTTGCAGTAACAGTTTATTCAAGGCCTTCGAATGAGGAGTCGTCTGCAAACTGGCAAAACAAGTGCAACAAACGATTTTTAAAAAGTCACAGAATGGGTTGTTTTTATAAAAGACATCAAACATGGCATGGAAGTATGAGGGTCTTTCTGATTGGTTGAAATGCTGTGACATCATATGGGCTCATTTAAAGTGGCAGACTTCATGAAATCGTCCATGATGGGGACTCGTGGAGGTGGATTTCTTGAGTCGTGTCATTTTATCTAATTGTACTTGCATATACTGTGAGTTGTAAATACAGGTGTTTTAAAGCCTGATTTTACAGCAAAACTACATTTAAACAAGACAAACTCATGTTTATTGTTTAATGTCTAAAACCTGGTGTGAGCTTTAATGAGCAGCAAAGGTTTGGTCCTATTATATCTGACTTCCTGCTGTTTCTGCTGCCCCAGTTTTATTATTGGAACATTTTTATTACTTTTTATTACTGGACGTCCAAACTGTACTGTACAATAAAACCTTTGACAGATGTTTCCCTGAAGAACCATGAGGACGTCCTTCCTCTGTTTACTGGGCCTGGATTGTCCTGTAAATCACAGGCTGGAGATTAATTCACCACTTTCATAACACAAATCTGATTGTTGGTGAAAATCAAAGCCGTCGTTTTATTTCCGATTCCCTGACCTGCGACGACTTCTTGTTGTGTCTCGGCAGCAAACGGGCGTCCCGCTCAACGTGTCCATCCGCCTGCAGCTCAACCTCTACATGAAGAGAGTGTCAGGAATCACGTAAGGAAGCAGATGCCGCCGCCGCCACCGCGTCACTCAGTCATTGTTTTATATCTTTATATTATTCATGTGTTAACATGAAGCTTCCGGCCTTTCTTACCTGGAGTTTGAAGTCGAATGTTGTCGTCCTTGCAGAGAAACTGGCAGCATTTCTGAGGTGGTGATGCCCATGATCTGGTTCGAGGAGGTAAGTCATAAAAACCTGACAGTGACTTTGATTCATGTCAACCAGACAGGAAGTGGTCGGACTGCACGGCCTTCTGTTATTAACAATGTTTTATTTTGTTATTGTTTCCTTTGTTTAACGGTTTTCCCACGTCCTGTTGTGCGACCTGCTTTTTAACATTCTTACAATTACTTTTATTTGCGTCACTTTTTTTTTTTTTTTTTTAAGAAGAGCTGTGGGAGTTTGAAGACGTCCGGCTTCAGATTTAGTTTTTCTTTGCTTAACAAAGCTTTTAATTTGAATTTCATAATAAAAATTATAATTAAAATATTTAAAAATTATATTTGTGCAGCACCTTTTTGAAGAGAATTAAAAATAGAAAATTGAAAGAAATTAAGTTATTAAAATAAAAGTCTCTTTAAAGTGATCCAGAGAAAATAATCTAATTTATTCAAGGTTTAACAAATAACTAATGCACAACCTTTATTTAAATGTATTGTGTATTATATAATGTTCATAATCTGCTCATTCTAGGATAAAATCTCCAGACTCTCATTGATAAATAAAAATTTAAAGTGTAATTTAATCCACTGCAGACAGAATATGACCAGTGTTGGTGTAAACAGTGTATAATGTGGATTTCTTGCCTCTGGTGCCGTCCACACGTCTTATTTTGGATCCATTTGACTTCATGCTGAATGATCTAAATGACCTTGTATTAAAACACTACCTCCTGATTCATCCCCCTCAGAGCGGATACATCGACGGTCCCATCCTCACCACCTTCCACACCAACCTGGTCGTCCTCCCTGCAGTGATGGAGTTCATGCAGTACGGCCTCATCGCGCTCGGCCTGGTGATGATCGTGGTCGCTGCGGTGGTGCGTCACAAAATCAAGGTACTGTGTGTGTGTGTGTGTGTGTTGTGTATTAACTGCATGTTGCATGATGCTTCATTACATTTTCCTTAAACACATGAAGCTGCAGAGAGAGAGAGGCTGCACTGAGGACGCTCTGAAAATATTATTTATTAGAATAACAAACTTGTCGTGAAGCATTTGTACAGTTTTAATATCTTCATCAGCCTCACAGATCTTTACAGGCGCAGATTTACTTCCTGCAACACAGACAAGGAAATGTATAAATATGTTAAAAATATATAAAACAAAATTACTGAAGTAAAACTGGAAATTTTAAAAGTTTGTTACCTAAACCTTTTCAAAATCTTATGAAAACATTTAAACCTTTATTTCTGTATTTTATCCTTTTTTCAGTTGTTTCTTTCTTGCCTTCTGTGCTCTTTGTTTTTACCTTATATCTTAATTTATAAATACACATTTTGTAATAATTACATGATTTTAATTACAAAAGTAAAATTTCAAAGTAAAAATCTGGTGTTATCTGGACTATTTCTGAGGCGGATTAATCCATATTGACTGAATTAGAATAAACTGCAGTCTGATTTTTTTTTATTTATTTTTTTTATATAACTCATCAATAAAAAAAAAAAAGAAATTTAACATTTTAAAAATATTTCTAATGGATTTAAATGTGGTTTTAAGATGACTACTGTGACTCCTCCTCCTCGCCGTCGTCTTGCTCCTGCTGACATGTATTTATTTATTTATACAACACTTCACTTCAGTTCAAGTGTCGCTCACGTTTGCTGTATTGACACTTTTACAAATCTGTTTTCCACTCTAATATTATCAGCTGAAGCTCAGTGATCTGCAGAACTTCACAGGAACTTATCAGTCAGGACCAGCTTACAACTCACCAGGGTTGTAATTTTTTTTTAAGTTATTTTTTTTTCAGTGCTGTGATCTGGTTTGACCTTGTACGACTGAACCTCGAACCTTCACACGCTGGTGTGTTTATGAGTTATCAGATAGAGGACACCTTCATATCTCTGTGGTTAATTGGGGGAAAGGCATCTTTCATAAAACATTACAGTAATGTTTTCATAAGTATTTTGCAACTTTTGTATGTTAAATAAGAAGCTACCACCTGTGTTAATGATTGAGATTTAATAGTGTTTGTAGGTTGGTTTTCTTATTGTATGATTAGAACCAGGTTCACCATTTCCCCCTGTTTTGGGCCTTTATGCTAAGCTAGGATAACTGTAGGTACAACGGTACAGAAGCCCTAAAAGGACAAGATTAAATACATTTTATTTTCTTTGTTTTTCTGTGATAACAAGAGAAACTATTGTATTGAGAGAACACCTGAAATTAACTTGAGTTTAACAAACTTTGTTTGAAACGTGAAGAAATCTCAAGACGATGAGAATTTATCTGTCGCTTTCTCAATAAATTGATCAGGTCATTTGCTTCCTATAAGCAAAGTTTGTTTTCTGGATAATTAACAGTAACTCGACTGCAATTAACTCGGTATCGAGGTAAAACGGAGAAACTAAAAATGTATTTAATCTTGTCCTTCAAGGGCTTCCGTACCGCTCCTGTTTGTACTTGTAGTTTTAAACAGTGATACAGCAAGAAGACCGTTAGCTTAGCATTAACGCTAATGCTGTGGAAGCAGCTAGCATGGATGACCAATAGCGTTGCTGTGGGTTTGAATTTAATGGATAAACAGTTTTTCTCAGAACAAGAATCATTCATAACTTTTTGATTGAAAAAGTTTCTTTACATCAATCGCTGAGCTGCTGGAGGAGGAATCTGTGATCATCTCATCAGTGTCATCGGCGTGTGTGACGTTATGAAATGCATTACGCTGGTTGAAAACCATAAAGCAGCTAGTTATCAGTACAGTGTTTGACCACTTTACAACCGTTGATCTGTTGACATCTGAATCTGTATCAGCAGCACACGGTCACCTGACCTCCAGCTGCTTCATGAGGCATTTGACAGAAGTTCAGGTTTCAAATTGTCTCAGAAAGTAGGTTTTAAAATATGATTTGAAGGTTTGTATTACTTTGTGTTTGCAGAGGTCCATGTCAAATGTCGCACTGAATTCCACTGAAAACTCTGGGGTTTGTAAAACCGCTCGTCTCAATCATCCAAATCTGAATTATGTTTGAACAGCTTGATTTTTAGGATATTTTTTTTTTATCTTCAAGACGAATTGGTGCAAAAAAAAAAAAAATTGAAAGAAGAGATGGTGTTATTGGTGAATCAGTGTTGGGGTTTTTTTTTTCCCAAAAATTCAGTTTTGGAAAACTTGCACAGTTCATCAAATTTTTAGCTAATTTTTGCACTATTTCCTGATACACAATGATCTGGTCTATTAGATAATTACTGGGTAAGTATGAGAACAAGTAAAACGTTTCATATTTTAGCAGAAAAGCTGCAAATTTGTTTTTCTAAAGGTAAAGTTGTGAGTCATCAGCATAAAGTTTGACTTTAGCTGTTTTGTTGTTGATGCTTTTCTCTTCTGTTGCGTTACACTGAGTTGCATCCAAACCTTCAAAGAAAAATTCTCTCCAACAAACCAACAACCTGCCTCCACCTTCTAACTGTATCTGATCACTTTAAAAAAGACTGAATTAACCAATCGCATGTCCTCTTTGATTAACCGCATGTGTCCAAATCAAACACGACCAGAAACGACTCGCTGCATGAGGGCTGACCGCATCGCTCTGCACATCCTTAATCTGAAATTAATAAATAAACAAATTAACAACAGAATTAACAAATTAAAATCCATTTTTTTTCCCCCAGTATTTTCTGATTGGCTCATGTTTAAAACATTTCATCGTCTTTTAGGCCTCGGATAAAGAGCCGGAAAAAGGCTCGTATGTCTATCAATCACAGGAGAAAAGTGTCATGAGTAATTAAGGTGGGTCCACAAACACGTGCAGTTTAAACATGTTTCTTTACTTTGTTTTCAGCTTTGATCAGAGGTTTTCTGTGAAATATTCAAACAACTTGAATATTCAAAGTGCATTAAAACAACGGATTATTTCGTCTGTCCACACTGACACATTCAAATCACAGAAACCTATTTTTCAGCAAAAAAAATCTCGTAAAATGTGAAGTTTGTTAGGACACAAAATCATCTGTTGAACTAAACCTCACTTCATAAAGAGATGTTTCTTTTTCTGATGCATCTGTAAAAACTAAGATGAAACTTTAACTATTTTAAAATGTATTTGATTTGGGGGGAAAACGCATTCACTTGATTTTCACATCATCAAAATGACTTCTGGAAACAATGTATCACTGAGAAGTTTGAGGTTTTTTGGAGCCAGCCTCTAGTGGCTGTCGGTGGTATTACACTTTTGTGCACAGTCACTTCGGCTTCACTTTTGAGCCATGGTGGTTACATCCATTTCTAAATACAGTTAATAGTAAAAACAAATGGATAAAAACAATAAAACAGCTGACATATTGATTGTTCAACTTTTTTTTTGTTTTGGCTCAGGATAAAATACACACACAGGATAAAATAACTCATCTTACTGTGTTAAACTATCCAGTATGTAGTGGGTCCTGTATTTACCCAGTTCTGGCTAAAAACAAGGATTTGCAGCGTGTACTGTAAATCCTTAGATATTGTCCGGGGCCTTTGTTTACTTTAACTACAGAAGGTACCAAACCATTATCTAGTGGCTGTTGGTGGTATTGCACTTTTTTTTTTTTTTTTTTTTTTTTTTTTTTTTTTTTTTTGCCTATGTCGACCTTTTTATAAACGGTGTGAAGTTGTTTTCCAGACCTTCAGGTGAAGTTGTTTTTCCACCAGAATGATGTTAACGCTGTTCCTCCTTTGTTCTGGTCAGAAACATCACTGTGACTGTACGACAGGACCCGACGGACCCTCGAGGACTTCAACCGAGGAGAAAGACCCTCTGCTACGAAACAACACGGACTGACGTACACGCACATAAACAAACGCACAGCCGGCTGGTGTTGTGGACTCACTGACGACCAAAACAACAACTACTACATCCCAGTATCTCCAACTTGAAACCTTGACGTTGAGGTGCTCCGCTCACAGGAAGCTTGTTTTCTTTATACTGTAAAGTTGATGAAACTCTCAGAAGCCAAAGACTCACCACCCGCGGTGTTGGTTTCAGGCTGTTTGGGTTGAGACTTGTTTTGTCTCTTGAGGCAGAGCGACTGAAGCTCACTGAAAACCACTTTTTGTATAGAAACTACACTATTTCTACATCTGTCTGACACTTTTAAATGTTTCTCTGCTCTGTTGCTCATCGGGATGTTTCTGGAACATTTTATAGTTTTGTCATTTCATCTGGAGCAGTCGTGGACCGTTACTGTGGCGGCGCTGTTTGTTTACTGTGATTTTTTTGTTTGTTTTTTTTTATAGAAATGTTTCTGTATTACCAACAAGGGAACTGTCTATTGATTACCAGGTGTCCAGTATTTCACTACCAATGTGCCTTCACGC
>OOFC01026478.1:0-12830 GCA_900323345.1 Pseudochromis fuscus | reverse complement strand
CCCCCCAAAAAAAATTGCCTATACATCAGTGAGCGCAATTACCACAACAGAAAGCCAGTGTTTAGAAACATGTACTCTCTTTTTAAAATGCCTCTAATTAGCGTTGGTGAAAGATAATCACCAGTCAAATCTGCCTGCATCTGTGTGACAATTTTCTTTCCCCTACCCTGCAGTTATCCACCGTGTGGAAGAGTGAATCTCAACAAAGAACAAAAAGCAAAAATGGAGACTGAAAAGGCGCCGTACCCACTGTTCATTACGTAATGATAGGCATCAGTGGAGCCTCAAAGCTGCGTCCCTCATGTAAAATGCAAATTAGGACGGGGACAAGAAGCCCAATCTTTTCCCATCTTTTGTCAAGATCCAGATATTAAATGTGATTCTGCTTCAGACTGGAGATAAAGGGTCAATTTTTTCCTGACAGTGTGTAATGTTGGTCAAGATAATGCGATTTTATCATCATTTCATTACTTTCAGATGTTTTCTCGCCTGATGTTGTCCTGCAGTACGTCTCGGGCTCATTAGAAGATGTTCAGATTTCTGGATAATGAATATTAGCCTCTAATCCCATTCTTTCGCCCTATTTCTATTCCATGCATGGGGGCTGCATCGTCTCAGATCCTGCACAATTACATGTTTCACACAAAGAGTAGGTGAGGCTCTCTGCATAATTCAGGACACGTCATGTTTCCAGGACATATCACTTTTTATTTTTTTCTTCCTGCGACTGTTTTTCTAGGCGCATCACAGCAGCAGCTCCCCTCGCTGTGTATACATCAAACCCAGATGTCACTTAACCCCTTCGTGGCTGCGACGATGTTTTCTACCCGTGACTTATTTTACATCACTACACAGGTTTGAGCCATTAACCTTTAAACACCCGAGCCTTCCACCTGGACTTTTTATGCTAATTTTGATTTCAAATTTAACATGCAGAATCTAACACTCATGTGCAGATGCAGTGTTTTTGCTCAGTAAAACGCGAAAATAAAAATCTGTTTTTGTGTTTTTCTGCTATTCTTGCTTCATCGTCACTGTTATTACACTCTTACAACACGTAGTATATAGTAAATCACCTACTTTGTCGGCTTAGACCCTAGTGAACTTACTGTAATGACACCATATTCACTGTAAAGTGCAACATCTCAGCTCTCAGGAACCATTGGAATTTTTTCGATTGCCCAAAATGTGACATAATTACGGTAATCCAAAGACACATGTGCAGACCTGTCACTGATGACACGCTTGGAAATTTGTGTTAATATATATACATATATAGTGATGGACAAAGTACTCAACTTCAGTACTTGAGTCAAAGTACTGATACTCAACTGGTCAAATCTAACTCAACTACAAGTAAAAGTTACTTGGTCAAAATTTTTCTCAAGTTAAAGTACTAAAGTACTTACTTTTAAAAAATACTCAATTATTCAAAAGTACATTTAAAAATACTTAAGTAGGCCTATTCAAACGTACAAAGTAAAAGTACATTTTCTAATATCAATACGTTGCTGTATTGTTTTCTCAGCACCCGACTCGATGCCTGACTAACGTATACTTCCTGTGAATGTGGTATTTTAAGCTGAAAGTGCTTCGGTGAAAAGAAAACTCCTTCCTGCAGAGTGTGCATGATACTTTCACTGTTAACTGTTCAGTTAACCTTTTTTGTTCTCAAATTTCCCATCGAGAGGCCAACATGCTGATTAGCGTTTAAAAAAACCCTGAAAAACCACAAAACCGTGATGTCTCGCATCTTTATTGGTTGGTTCTGCCGCCTATCAGACCAGGATCAACTGCCCATTTGCATATGTGCGAAGGTAACTCTACTTTCACCAACTGCCTGAAACATGTTGTCAGCATAGACTGTATTTAAAGTAACAAGCTTCCAGAAATGTAGTGGAGTTGAAAGTACAATATTTGTCTTTAAATTGTTGTGGAGTGAAAGTCATAAGTGTCCAAAAAAAAAAAAAAAAGAAAAAATACTCAAGTAAAGTACAGATACTCAAAAAATTTACTCAAGTAAAGATACTCAAGTAAATGTACTGTCCACCACTGTATACAAAATGCCTATTTAATGTTTCTGAGATAATTGATAAAACAATCAGATACTGTGAATATAAATGTACAGCCTGCAGCTGGTTAGCTTAGCTTGGCATAAATATGGGAAACAAAGGGGAGACAGCTCATCTGATTAGCATGTCAGGAGCTCACTAATTAAC
Organism: Pseudochromis fuscus; assembly: GCA_900323345.1. NCBI lineage: Eukaryota > Metazoa > Chordata > Actinopteri > Pseudochromidae > Pseudochromis > Pseudochromis fuscus. Next base: position 10,611 of record OOFC01026478.1, on the reverse strand, counting down.
GTGTCACATACTAACCTCATAATTAATGACAAGACTCTGGAACATGACTGAGGAAATAACCAGCACATAACCACCCATCAAACCAAACGCTGTTATTTTTACACTTAGAAACACATCAGAAAAAACAGATAGAATGTGAATGAATGAGCTTTAGAGTTTTTTTTTTTTTTAACCTTTTGTGCGAGCTCAGCCACCAGACATGACATCAGCCCGTGGAGAGTTTTATCGTCTTACTTATCGGGGTTGAATCCCTCCAGCTCCTCCAGGAATATGTTGCTGTTGGTGACAGTATTGTCCTGGTTGGGCATAATGAGAAACTTGAGGATGGTGCCTCTGCTTGACCCGAGGAACAGGACAGTGCGGTTTCTATAGGGCCCGGCCTCCGTATCCACCACCATCTTATTCAGCTGGTACCTGAACCACAGGAGAGACAGACAGACAGACAGACAGACAGACAGAGAGCTGCATTAATGCCACAGAGCTGTGCATCTCATTTGGGACTTTTCCTTCCTGACAGCTAAAAGCACAGTCAAGTATCTCCTAGAGGCGAGTTTATGATTTAAGTGCATTACAACTGATTGGTTTAAGTGTAAAAATATGGACCCGTGTGAATTTAAATCATAATGTGCCATTTTCTCTGGAGTCTCTGTGAAAATGAAATGAATTCCACAGAGAAGAAGCTGCTCATCAAATTTGCATAATAAACTAATTACGCCAGACGCTTCAGTCATTAATAATATCAGTCAAGTAAATGGGCTTGTCCTGGAACAATAGCAGAACGCTGCTGAGCTACACAAAGTCCTGTGTGTGCGAGTCAATAGTCGAGGGGAGAAGCCATGTTGTGTGGGGTGTTTGAAATTCCTCATACATCCGAGTCCACACGGTCTCCTGGTGGCTGGTGGGCAGTGGGACTCCATACGGTGGACGGTGGAGGGACTGGCATGCATTTATTTATGTGGACTGGATGTGCTACAGCTGCTCGTCTGCTACCACGAGCATCAACACCAGACTGGGAAAACGTCAACAGAAGGAGTCCACAGCCTCAGCTGCATATAGAAAAGCAACAAAATGAGGCCAGAGTGCAACAAGGTGTAATACCTTCGACGGCCACTAGGTACTAAACACAGACCACATTATGAAGAAGGTGGAGAGTGCTCTGAGTTTTTGGATTGTCTGTTGGCATGGGGGCTGTTGAAGCCAATAACGTAATAACAGCCGATAACGTAGTAACAGTCGATAACGTAATAAATTTGCTAATAACGTAACATTATTAGCCAAAAGTTGCTGGAGCCCTCCCACCATAAACAGGGCAACGTAATCTCGTTTGTTGTTCTGCAGAATATTCAAATGACAATAAAGTATATCTGTATCTGTATCAAAAGTTATTACGTAATCAGTTCAGGATGTGGTCGCACTTTTACGTAGTAATTTATTGGCTCAGTTATTACATTTGCAAAGTTTTTTTCTTTTACCGGGCCAATAACGTAATAAGTAGCCAACAATTTAATAAATTATTACAGTATTGGCCAAAAGTTATGACGTTATCAGTTCAGGACTTTTATTACGTTATTGGCCACTTACTACGTTATTGGCCTATTACATTTCAAAAAAGGCAAATTTACTACCTTATCGGCTGTTATTACATTATTGGCTTCAACAGGGGTTATAACTGAGGCGTAAGAGAAGTCACCCAAGGCATCACTTTTAATTTATTTACCTCATGCTCTGGACAAAGCTGAGAAAATACTCATATCCTCCCTCGTGCAGAGTTTGAGCTGCTTCCTTCAGGTCGGAGATATCGATGCTCAGCCCTCACTAAGTTATTTGTATCACAGGTATTTCTCCAACTAAATAAACTAAAAAGGATTTTTAAGTATCTCAATTCTGAAATTTTCGATTTTTGTGTTCAGCTGGTCTGAGCAGATGGACTTTATGATCAATTAAATTTATGGTGGTCGGGCTTGCTTGCTTTTTTTGTTTCCTTTTGTACACATTCATGACGGACAGGTCTAAATTTGTGTGGAAGAAAGTTGTCTTTGTGTGTTGTGCATGTTTTTACTCATTGCAAATGAAATGAATTTCCTCACCAGGACAATAAACTACCTACTCATCGAGATGCTGGCTCCAAAAAACTCCAATCGACTTCAACTCAAAAATGATCTTTTTCAGCTCTGAAATACTCAGTCAGTACATTTTTCTACAAGTCACCATTTCCATTAATAAGTGGATATTAGGCTTCAAATACAGGAAGCTTTAGAGGCGTGGTTTGTTTGATTGTTATGTCTGGTCTCCAATGGGACTGGACCTGGACTGGACACTATCCTCAGGTTCACAGGACAGACCCATCTCCTCACTCCTCCCTTCACATCCAAATATGGTCACGTCTGTCTCCAAACAACCAACGTGGTGACATTCACAAACCAACCTCACATGCCTACATACATCTGTGTGTGTGACCCCACCTCCTGCTGTAACACGAGTATTAAGTGGAATATGTTTTAATCACTGCGTTAATGTAAATACACAAAGTTTCAGATCGTTTCATAAACACGATTTCTTCTCAAATTAAGTCTTGTGACTTGAAATGATGAGTTCAATTATTGTTCTTGGTGAGTGTTCGCTAAATTCAAATTAAGGTTCCCAAAACAAACAAACAAACAGCGGCGAGGCAATAACCATGAAAAACCTTTATTACGCTCCAGTTGCTACAAGTGAATATTATAATGTATGAAAAACCAGTGAATGTTGTTTCGCATCTGATATGAATATTTTAAAAATGTTTTTCATTATGTCTAAAAGAAGTGTAATTGTAGAACCATGATTCTTTCCAAGTGTAATTGCTGCTGTGAATTAGTATTTAAATCAAAATATATCCATAATGATGTGTTTCAGCAGCTTGTCTGAGATCAGCCTCACCTGACCATGGTCCTGACTATCCAGGGTCTCTGTCCCAGTGAGGGGACGGCTTCGTCCATCAGAGGGTGGGTCTTCACAAAGTTCAGCATCTCGTCCGGGAAAGAGTTGGAGGAGTTAAACCTGGATCCTTGAACAGCGCAGCCTCCGGGTCTGTGCACAGCAAGCAGAAAACAGCATTTCTCAATACTTCAATAAAGACAGAATTATATAATTAAGCAGTCTAGACTGTTGGAGTGTCTCACATTCACAGATATCACTTTTTACAATAAGAGACTGATTTGATTTAGTCAAAAGAATCTCACAAGTGAAGCTCTCACAAACTGACACATAATTACATCAGGTCACGACGTCCTTCAGAGCAGGAAACAAACCGTGTCCTTGTGAAAATTAACTTCCTTTAAGTCGCTTGTGTTTAGTGAAGAAGTTTCTACGCCTGAGTCCTCCACTGCACGTGTGCATCATCTGTCCTGTAACTAACACTCAAGTAATAACACAACAAATGTCTTGTTGTTTGTGGCGCTGATGAAACTCGACCCTCAGTGGATGACACTGTGTCCCGGGAACAAGGGGAATGAACTGGGAATGAACAGAGAGAGGTCTCTCCCAGTGGGACCAGTTAGTTAGTTAGTTAGTTAGGTAGGTAGGTAGTTATTTAGTCTTTATTTATTTTGAACATGTAAACAAAAAAACCATTTAAATGATTGTAATCTGTCTTTGATACAAGAAGAGTGAATTTATATGATTGAAAAGGAAACTTATTCAATCCTACCCCTCAAATACTTTTGCATCTTTGGGAATAACTTAATTCATGAATGAAACAAGTAAAGGGTCAGATCCAAATGTGGAGATGAATCCGCTGAATAAGTGAATTTTACTTTTATTTTACTTTTATTTCTTTAGTTTTATCACAGTAAAGCCTGATGTGCTGCATCTCATGTATGAAAGGTGCAATAACGTCTGCAACTCAGGACTATGGAAACAATTAATCAACTAACCATATTATTTAATTATGTTAATTAATGATCTATTCAACTGTCAGCTTTTAAATTTAGCAGGAAGTTATGTAAACTACCTTCTAATTAATAATAAAGACTGATCAATTCTTCATTCAGAAATACATCTGTTAATCAACTTTGCTGCTGATATCAGCTGCTACTGATACTGAAAGTAAATCAGCATCATCCACCGCCATATTGTTTGAACATTACTGCATTATTGTGCAAACCTCAGCAGAGGTAGGAATGAAGGTAGATGCTTCACTCTGTAAAAAACGTGTCTGGTGACGACTGAGTTTGCTGGAAACTATTCCTGTAAAGTTGTTTTTTTAAACTGCAGATGAAAAACACGCGGTGTCCTTACAGGAAAGTTCATAAACCTGCTTCCCTCTTAGCTCTTTGATAACAACCTGAACACAGGTGCATAAATTGATTACTGCCATCTGCACCTTGGCTTTGGGATGACTTCATCCGGAACAGGCGTCCAAATAGACTCCGGTGATTTCTGCTCCTTAAACCTTCCATCAAACACTGCAGCCAGCTGCTCCATGTCAAAGGCACACACCGCCGAACCCGGGATGCTGCGGAGACAGAGACAGAGCGGTGAGACAGAGACAGATTGAGACGGAGACTGTCGATTGATAAAACACTTTGGGCTGACACGTAATGACTGTCAGTCCGGCGTCATTACGCAGGTCGGCTTCGCGCTCCGACGAAAAAGAATAAGTGACGGGAGGAGAATAGATAAGGCAGATTATACCATAAACTGGAAAATAGGCTGTGAAACCTGGAAATATGAGAGAAGTTAAAGTAGAGAAAGGCAATTGTGAGCGTGAGAAAAGGGACAGACACCCGGCGAAGATGACAAATTGGATATGGGCCGTTCATATTTTGACATCCAATGCTGGAAACACAAAGAAAACCGTTAGTGAGACGGAGAGAAAGAAAAACGGGGCGGACGCCGTCAACTCTGAGGCCAAAAGAATAGATATGCAGCGGATGCAATAGCGAGATTAGGCCCATGAAAAGATCTTGGCTGAGATTCGTGGGATATAAAACGAAATAGGAAATGAGTCACTGAATATTCTGGGGGGGGTGGGGGCGGGTTCTCGTAAAGGAAATGAACCCAACAACACGTTCCAGTAAAAAGCCCGGTGCACCTCCGAGGCTGTTTAACTACTCCTGAACCCGGCAACAGGGAACGGCACATCTGCTGCGAGAAGTGTCCACAGCGTCCACGCACTGACTCAGACAAACACACACAGGCACCAACAACAAACACAGATACGCTCGCACAAAGTCGGACTATCTCCTCTGAGCCGGATGCTACATTTGTTGTGTTTTGGCTCCAGAAAGGAAAAGCACCGCAGAGACGGAGAAATAAAGAGAGCAGTGTCAGGATGAGATAAGAAATGAGTTTAAAAAAAAAAAACATGCCATGCTTCTTGCTCCCAGACTCCACTCTCTGCTCTCAATGTGTCCTCATCAATGACTAATGGTGAGTGTGGTGTGAGAGCGAGTGACTGAGGATTAACACGCACATTCAAAAACACCTGAAAGACTGAGTCACCTGCAACCTGCTGCTACATGGATCCCACACAAACCACATGTTTATCCCCTTCTTTGCTAAAAAACACAAACATCCAGCTGTGCACCCCCCCCTCCTCACCCCTCCTCACCCCTCCTCGCCCCTCCTCGCCCTTTGTGATGCAGTATTGAGTATTTCTGCTGAGTGCCCCTTTGAAAGCCACAGAAGTGTTTGTTTGGAGAGGCGGCGCCCGGAGGCTGGATTTTTTGGTTGCGGCGGGGAGCCATGCTCTCCTGATGTGCCATTTGATCAGGTCACGCCGTCTCCCTCAGCACTTATCATTCATAGGCAGGGATGTGACTCAACCCCGGCCAGCGCGGCGGAGCTGCAGGCGTATCTGTGGACGATACGGCGTCTCTCTCAGGACCGCGGGCACCAGATGTTATGTGTGACATGTCTGCCAGCTCTGCACCGCTGCCAGCTTGGCTTCTTTTCTCTACCTTCACCCGCCCCTCCACCCCCTCAGCTCCCCTCTTTTCTCGCTCGCTGCAGGTCACTGGCTTCGCCCCGCGTCGAGCTGAAGGAAGCCAAAAGGCCTCGGGCTGTTTTTCTCTCTGAATCCTCTTAATTATTCTCATTTTCACTCAGCTCTCCAGTTTGGGTTTTTTTCTCCTGTTCACAGATTTTCATTTTAAATCACATACTTGAGACTTTTGTCCTTTGTTTGTCTCTTTCTGTGTGTCCAGCAGGATTTGTCCTTCCTCCATCTCTGGAGCTGGTGCTGAGTGACGGACTGTCCAGACTCAGATGGTGTTTGTTTGAGAGGGGCTGCTGTGGAGTCTAAAGTGCTTCCTCGCTGTTTAACGAACTCACTGACAGCTTGAAAAATAACGCCGTCCTCGGGGACACATGATGCATATGAAGAAGAGGGGAAGATGGCGAAGAAGGTTCAGCATCAGTCCTTAACTGATGGGATCAACTCATATAAATCAAACAGGGTTGGAACAGAAAAAATAAAGTTATCTTGTACCAATTATGGCAAATGTTTATTTCTAAGTCTCTTACATCATTTTCATAATTGATGACGTTTGTTTGGCAGCTTATTGGCTTCACTGATCAATTGATTTCCCCAGTATACAGCCAGAAGGATTTCAAATAAACTTTTTTGTCCTCCATCTGAATCTTACAAACACTTTGGCTCCAGTGATGGAATAAACTCTGCAGTGGTCATGGCGTGGACTCAACTAACGATGTTTAGTTCAAGATTTATTTAAGCTGGAACCAGGACACAGTGAACAGAGCTCGGTGTGTATCAGCCAGGACTTTCAAACACTTCCAGCACCTTCACAGCTCACTAACAACATATTCCTGTGAAAAACTATAAACGTATTGGCAGCTTTACACGTCATTGTGATTAAACTTAGTGTATTCCTCTGTATGAACAAGGGAAACAATTTGATTAAGAGTCAATCAGGTGTCAGAAATAAATCAGTTTACAACCACAGCTCACTTCAAACTTATATCCAAGTTCACTAGAGCAGCGGTCCCCAACGTTTTTTGCACCACGGACCGGTTTAATGTCGGCATTATTTTCACGGACCGACCTTCAAGGTGTGGCAGATAAACACAGCGAAAATAATATAACATGACCGGTATAAAAAGTTGTCCTCTTACCGTTTGCAAAGAAGCTCTCCAAAGACGTTAGTATTTTATTCATTTTTGCTAGTTTGCGGGCTAATTTTTTGGCTAACGTATCAATGGCAATGGCAAAAGTTAAGCTAAAGAGAATCCGGTTGTTCCTTTCAAAATAAAATGTCTTTCAGACTCTAATAATCAATGCAACGGAAGTTATATTTTTATTTATTCTTTCTGTGCGTCCCGGTAACAACTGCCCCACGGACCGGTACCGGTCGGTGGTTGGGGACCACTGCTCTAGATCACAATTTGTCAATGACTCACAAAACAGGTCATACATATTCAAACTCATATTACATCGTCATATTCATTACGCCTCAATTTCCAGACCTTTTACACCACATGAACTTTTCCATTTTTAATACTGTTTCATAGATTCTCCCAAAAACGTCGCAACTCATCTTCTTTTTCACAATTTAAAGAAACCCAATTTTCATATCGTGACCTTTCCACAGTGTTCCTGTGGATTTTTTCTTTTCTCTCTAACCTGACTATTGTGAACCAGCTAATAACGCTGTAATTTTTTTTCTCCCTGTGACACGACTCTGCTGTCGACTACCTGCTGACTTCCTTTTCCCCGAACCCATTACTCGAGCACTAGCCAGCTTCCTCATTACGTATTCCTTCGCCTCCTCTACCTGAGGACCCAGGGGGTCTCGCTCGCACATCTGCGCGCCGTCCCCCTCGCCACACTTCTCCTGGCATCGTAAACCTGTTCTCCTCCCGCTCCTTGTCGTCCTCGTTTCCCCTCCTCTGCCTTCGCTTTCCCCCCGGGGAGCGTCCTGGTGTCTGACCTCGTCACATGGGATTCTTTACAAGCAAAACCAAACATGGCCTCCCACTCGCAGGATGCACTAGATTTACTTTACTTTGCATGGGGATATTTTCCTTGCATTCCTGCGCAGCTCCATTAAACCTAATGAGCCCACGTCAGTCTGCTCCAGAGGCAACAACATCTTCAGCTGCCAAAACAATAACCAAGAAATAATGAGAATTGTTTGTTTTCAGTCCGGTGCTGCACAACGATTGGTAAGTTTTCCATTTGACATCTTGATGTTTCACTTTTGACACTCATCTGAGTTGCTAAATAAACCAGAAAATATTTCCTCAGCCTCATATTCGTCCTCTTTCGGGTGTGTTGTTGTTCCTCCCTCCTTTCCAGAGCATCAGGAGGGTGAGAGCAGGAGGTGCTCAGGAGGAAATCTGAGCTTGTCTTTCATCCCTCTTTGAGAGGAATGACCCTGGACTTCAGAGGTGGATCCACAAAGGAAATGGCAGCCGGGAGCGATGTTATATTCTGGAAACAGAGACTAAAGGATCCCACAAATGCAGCTCCATCACAGTAGAGGAGCTGGTATGTGGCTGTAAAATTATCCCTGGAGTATGTGGGCACAGGAGGAGATGAGTAACTTCAGAGAGTCCAGGGGAGACGGTAAAGCCTGCATCCCGCCATTCCCACAGTACAGTCCAATATATGCTGCACGGGGCCAAATGGCAGGAGAGAATAGCTATTCCTCCGCTCGCAGGTCCTGCTTCACGCTGTTTTCGCTGCACGCTGCCAGCCAAGGCAATTTGTCTGGCAAGCACTTAGCCGGTGTGGCGCGGTGGGCCACACGGGGCCGGTGGGAGTTTTGCCGCTCACCTCACACATTCTCTCTGTCTCTTTGTGTTCATTTTCCTCCATCACACATCTCCTTATCGTCCCGTCTAAACCTCCCGTTCACTCTGTCTTGGCTGGCAGTAATTTAAAATAGGACCCAGTAGCAGGTTACCCGGGCCGCGTTGTGTGTTTGTGCGTGTGTATTCAGCTGGTTCTCCTCTGTGGCGAGCTGTAAATGCTCTTATCTGGGAACCATTGTAAGTGTTTTTGAATGCATGTGTGTGTGTGTGTTTGAAGCCTCCATCTGTCTCTGCAGGCAGTGGCCCCCTCGTGCAGCGTAGCCCTTCCAAACACGCAGATAAGATGCAGCTGATGAAACAATTTTAGATCTCACAGAGAGGAGGGGGGGTGCACGTGTTGTCCATTATTGACTTCCTCGTCCTTGAGTTTCTCATCCGTCTCTTCCCTTCTCGTTTACTCCTTCTTTATTCTGTCTTTTCTCTTTTTGCCCCCCCCCTCCCATCCCTCTCTCTCCTTCCTGTCTGTTACTGGGAGTTCAGGATCCCACTGTTAAAAGATGCTATCCATCAGCTGCTGGAAAGGCTTGTTTTTATTTTCTGACCGGTGACAGTGCATTTAAGTGCGAGGCTGCACCGCTCTCAAATAGCAAGCAACTATTTCTTGGTGTTTGCCGTAATGCGTTTGCCGTGCCGGTCACAGTAAATGGAAAACAGGCCTTTCAGGTAGTGCAACACAAGTGGGTCCATCACAGAGAAACTCTGCTGAACACTCGCCTGTGAGTTCAGCTCCTGATGCTGGAGTCACACCAGATATAAAGAAACATTTTCCAATGGTGTGATTACAAAATAGGTGAATGCAAAGACGTCAGGAGATCCTAATTCAAGATGAAATAGTTTGAACTTTAGTGGAAAAAAATTGCAAGAACCAATCAGTGTTGAGATTCCCCGCCATCTTTGAGGTGCAGAAATGGAGGACGAGCTAATCACCACTAGGGATGGGTATCGTTAGGATTTTTATGAATCCGATTCCCATTTTGGTTCTGCTTATCGATTCCAGTTCCTAACGATTCCTTATTTCGATTCCAAAAACAAAAAACAGGAAGCCAGGAAGTGCAACCTGTCCTGCAGCTTATTAATTTCCCACACGTGTTGCATTTTCCATGTTCGCCGCTCTCTCTTCTAAAATGAAGCCACACATTTCCTGTTGCCATGCGCTGTCACGCAACGTGTTAGATATGTAACAGACAGGTCCTGGCTAGGCCTGTCACGATAACAATTTTTGCTGGACGATAAATTGTCCCAAAAATCATTGCGATAAACGATAATATTGCCGTTTTGATACAATTTTTCAACTGTAATAATAACAATAATAATAATAATAGTATAATAATGCAAGTATACCCTTTTGAAGATAAATAAACTTTCACTCTTTTATGTTGTTGTATAGGAATTGCCGTTTGTGACACAGTTTTTCCTGGCAATTCGTACCGCCAGTCAAATGTTTGTAACATTTATCGAAATGCCGGCTTTACGATGGTGTTAAAGGGCTGCATCTCTTTAGCGATGTAGCGAACTACACCGTCTGTGAGTGCGCACCATTTGGCACTATCACATTTCTACTTAGTTTGCTTCATAAACGCCCCAGTGATGGTGGACTGTCGGGAAGATGTTGACGGCCCCTCTGCCTCATTTGCGCTTTTCCTCCGACGTGAGCTCTCGCTACAACCTCTGTCAGCTGTTCACTGACCGGGCGCTCAGAGCGCACGTTTTTTTCGGCGGACCTTTTCAAATAAAATGTTAACGTTGCACTAAAGCGCTGTTATTGTACATTAAACCGATCTATTTAGTGGTTTTCCC
>OOFC01026470.1:0-12384 GCA_900323345.1 Pseudochromis fuscus | reverse complement strand
CTCATCCCCGCTGCTGTTGGTGCGTTTGCTTTTCTTTCCCTTGTTGCTCTTCTGGTTGGGCATTTTACAGGATTCGGGTGTCAGTGTTATTTTCGACCTCTATGAACGGCTCCTGTCAGCGCTGTCTGACATTTCTGTGGACTCCATTTCTGCAGTGCCGTGTGTGTGTGTCTCTGTGTGTGTGCGCGTGTGTGTTTGTTTGTGTGTGTGTTTTCCTGCAGTGTTTTCTCTTTGTGTTGTTGCGTGTTGGTCTCCTCGTGGACGTCGGGCAGGTTTAGGTGCCGCAGGTAGAAGAAATAAGCTGCTATAACCTTTAAGATCGAAGGCGTGTCCGTCTCTTGTTTTGATTCCTGCTCTGCTGTTTTCTTCCACCCCCTGACGTCACGGGACCCCGCCCCCCGGCATTGGCTGTCAACGACTTGTGCTGCGTTCGCGCACCGTGGGAGAACTCGGAGTTTACAGTCTCAAATGCATATGTTGAATACACGTTTACATTTAGACTGTATGTACGCAGAAATGGATGAAGCAACTGGGGCTAAAAAAAATGAGACCAGTGCAGAAGTGCAAAAAAGTGCAACACTCTTAACGACCACTAGATGCTGGCTCCCAAAAAACCTTGGAACCAACTGACTTCAATTCAAAAGTTGTCATATTAAATCATAAAATACTTTTACACAAGTAATTATGAAGCTATTAGATCAAATTAATTTGTGTTGTACAGTCAGATTCCTCCTTCCTCCATTCATATCCAAATATGGTCACTTCTGACTCCAAACAACCAACATGGTGATGTTTAAATGCCACGTTCAAATAAGATAAGATGAAACTTTACTAATCCTGAAGGTAATTTTTTTCTAAATTTCTCCAACATACAGTACAAACATCAGTTTTCAAAATGTAAAACTTAAAAAAGTGCAGTACAAAAGTGGAAGAACAAAGAACCTGCATCCACTAAAATCAAACAATGCAGTTTTTTAAACATGATAGTAAATAGGATGAAACATCATAAAGAGTACTATTAAATACAATGATTAAAATATAAAGATATAAATATGAGGATCTGCTACTTTGAATTTTAAAATTTTGATATTCATTTTCACTGTTTGTGACATTTCATAGACAAGAACTTATAGTAAAACTACTGTTAACTTTTTGTTAATACTAAAATACTGTAATATATTTGGATGCAGTAATTCACAAGGTAACATTCTGACAAAAATATCTAATTGTAATACAACTGTGCCAGATTTCCCACAGTCCTTGAATGCATCAACAGATTCAGCTCTAAGAATGGAGACCTAAGAGGAGGATGAGAAGTAGTCAGCGTCACATACCTGTGGGGAGGCATCACTGCCTTATTTAGGAGATATGACAGCACATATTTTATCGGCCTGTGTGGTGGTATTCCATAAAAATAACTGAGAGGCGACTGGAGCTTCACAGTAAACACTATTCAAGGAGATAAAAATCAATAAAAAAGTATCCATACGACAAATAAAGATAAGATTTCTTGCTTGTGGAGAACCACTCAAAGCAGATAAAATAAGACTAAAGGTGATTTTAAAACAACAACAATTATTCTACAATTCAGCTAAAATCCAACACAACAAGCAACAAATATTTTAATGTTAATAGTATGGACGATGCTAACATGACGTCACCAGCTGGTTTGTGGACTCATATTTTGAAGCCAGGAGTTTGGCATTTCACCGCCGTCATGTTGGTTTTTTGAAGTGACCATATTTGGATATGAAGGGAGGAGCGAAGAGGCAGGTCTGCCCCTTGAACCTGTCCAATGTGTATGAGACTGGTGGTCAGAGCTGGTTTCACTGGAGATCAGACCTGTCAATCAAACTAACCACACCACTAAATATCCTCCTTTTGAAGCCTCATATCTACTTAACCCTGTAAAGCCTGAACACTGAAATAATTACCAGAAAATTCAAATAAAAAAAGTGCCGATTGAACCTTCGGACGAATAAAAAAATATCTAAATATCAATTTACATGTTTTAATTTGTATTATTTTTGCTACATCCAGCATACACCCCTGGTGGATTACCTGTGTACTGCATGTGTCTGATCGCACACATCAGGCCACAATGTAGAGGTCTAAAAAACTCAAAAATCAAGTATGATATACTTGGCATTGCAGGGTTAATGAGGAATTAATTTTCAGATGGACCACCACATCACTAATAAGAATTAACTTTATCAATTGACATCACAATGACTTGTGAGAAAAAGTATTTTTCGGAGGTAGCATCTAGTGGCCATCGGGAGTATTACACTTTTTTCCGTATATAGTCTATGATCAGCACATTCAGGTAAAGCAATAACGTAGCATCTCTTCTTAATAATGCACTTTTTCAAAATGTAAAATGTCAATTAAAATGTTAAGATCTAAAAACAAAAACAAAAACACACAACAAGGCAGGTTCAAGGCTTCAAGTGTAAAGATTTTATTTCTTGGAGCTCTTTCAGGAATGTGTTATTGCCAATACAAAAGACATTGAACACATCGTGCAGTTAACAGATATGGCTCGAGGTATTGGTACCACCACTCTGATCACTACTTTCTTTGTTCACACCCATCTTCCCAAATGTTGACTTGTAATTAGCATTTGTGTGGATACAGTCATCTGAAACTCACTCCAGAGCAACAGCAGGATATTCATTAATGACAGTGATGCAAGCAGCAGTTTCGTTTTGCACTCTTGCTTTCCTCCATTTCCCCCCCGCCACACAACTTTTTCAGACTTCTCCCATCAGTTCACCTGTGATGATTATAAGTCATGTGACCGGGTTACATTTCATCAGTTTTGATCCATCCACACCACCGACGCAGAGAAAAGCAAATCGTACATTTCAAGTCAAACTTAAACACCTGAATGTAAAAGATGTAGCGAGGTTGATACGACAGCAGTGAATGTGAAATGGGTCTGATGAAACCTGTCGACCGGGCAGAGTCTCACAAGGCAACACAACTTGCAGGAGGAAAAATAAGGTTTGGTTGGTACATACTAAACAATGTTGGTTTGTTTTAACCCAGAACTGGGTCAAAATTGGACTAAAATGCTGGGACAATTTAACCCAGAAAGATGGGCTTAGTTTTTTACCCAACATTGTTGTTTTTACCCTAAATTTGGTGTATTTTTCCTACTACAAATTTAGTTTTTACCCATTATTTTGCTGTTTGGTTTTGCCCAACATTGTTGTTGTTAGTTTATACACAACCTTTTGGTGTTTTATTCCAAACATTTTGTTGTTTTTACACAAAATTTTGTTGTTTTTACCCCAAAATTTGTTTTTAACCAAATATTTTGTTGTTGTTACCCCAAATTTTGTTGTTTGTACTGATTTTTTTGTTGTTCCTACCCAACATATTGTCATCTTTACCCAAAATGTGGTTGTTTTCCCTCAATATTTTGTTGTTTGGTTTTGCCCAACATTGTGTTTTTTAACCAACATTTAATTTTTACTCAATATTTGGTTGCTTTTATGGAAAAATTTTGTTCTAACCCAACTTTTTATTGTTTTACCCAAACATTGTTATTTTCAGCACAAAGTTTTGTTGTTTTTAACCCAATATTTGCTTGTTTTCACTCAGTATTGAAAACCAGACAACTGCAACTAGTCCTACTGGGTAAAATTAACCCAGCGTGATGCTCGTCTAATAATTAAATTCTAAATTTAATTAGAAATAAGAAGGTTTAATATCATGTACAGAGCTCAGTAGCTGTGTGAGATGTTACATTCAGGAAAAAGTTAAGAGACTGTTTGTTGGTCCATCTGGTGCAGATAACACCAGCCTTTGTTTTCAAATCCAAAAAGCTGCAACCTCCTGCTGAGCTATGGAGGTCCACAGTGTTCAAAATTAAATGAATTAAAAAACAACAAAATATGAAACATTTTAAATGCTAATTCAATTATATTTAAAAGATAACCAGAAATGTTGTGGATTAAAGCAGCATGAGATGATATTTTATATTAGTGACATGATTTTAAAACATCACTTTAAAAATAAATGTTCATTATTTTTTAAATGTAATTCATTTTGACACCTTTAGGCCTCCGTACAAAGCTGAGAGCGCTTGGTCAAACATATTTCAGCTCAATTAAACAACCTGAAGATGTGAAACAGACAGTAAATCACCTACAAGTGGTGAGTTTTGATAGTAAAGTGGTTACACCTGATCTGCAAGTTTCATCAGACCTACAGTACAGAATAAAGAGTGTGGAAAAAAAACAGTAAAACCATAAATGCACAGTTTGTGTTACTAATTTAAACCACAGGAAAATGATCAAACATATTTTGGTTGTGTTGATTTGGTCCTGAGAATCATTACAAATCCATCTTTTTGCATTTGGCACCAATCACCCTGCAATTAAACACAAATAATAATAAAAAAAAAATTGCACAAGAAATACATTCGCTGTTTGCTGATCAGCTGTTTCTTACAAAAAGGCAATTTTTGGAGTTGGAGTG
This sequence comes from Pseudochromis fuscus, assembly GCA_900323345.1. NCBI lineage: Eukaryota > Metazoa > Chordata > Actinopteri > Pseudochromidae > Pseudochromis > Pseudochromis fuscus. The sequence goes on along the minus strand of OOFC01026470.1, from coordinate 7,896 downwards.
AAAATTCAATCATGACTACATATAAAAAGATGGAATTAAAAACTACTTTAGCACACCGCAATGAGTACAAAAAGGATCATCTTTCCTGAAATGCACTTGAACTGTAGAGATTTGTTCTTGGATTTCCCAAAAAGCACTGGTCTGAGATTATTACAAAGTCCACAAGAGGTAGTAGAAGTGGCTCGTGTAAACAGGAAATAAACACACATTACCCTCTGTCTTTAAGCTGCAGTAGATTTTGTTAAAATGCAGAAATACATGATATTTAGGTAATGAGTCCCACTGCCTCTTGAGAGCATAAAGGGAGAATTTGCCAAGTGCAGCTCGGTATTCGTTACAATTGGTCCAATTAAAAACGTGTAGGAAAAGTTTGCTAAAGTTGATCATTAAGTATTTTGTCCCGTGTGTCCTGACGCTGAAGAGAGAGGCATCTGGTTGTGATCTGCTGTAACTAAACAGGCAAAAAAAAGTAAGTTAATCTGTTAGAATATTACATTTGTGCGTTTATAGTCCTAAAAGTGTCACCTGTGGTTGGTAAAACGGTAACGCCTGAGAAAAAAAAAAACGTCTCAGTCTCTGAAAACCATAAAATATCCTCAAATATTGGCACAACAAAATCTAAATCCTAAGCAGACTTGTCAGTGTACTGTTAATCTGGTTTAGTTATTGCGTCTTGGGTTTGAAATACTGAGCTTTTTAAATGAAGGAAGGTAACTGAAGACAGAAGCTCAGTGACAGGCTGGTAGTAGTAACACTGCAGAAGGTCGGTACTTGGAAGGATTCAGCGAAGACCTCCAGAGCTCCTGCTGCTGCCGGAGGGTCGTCCGGTCCCGCCGCCCGCAGCGTCTCATTCTTGGAGCAGGATAACGTCGACGTCGTCGTGGACGCCCTGCAGGAGCAGCTCGCCCTGGAAGTCGATCACCTTCTTCTTCTTGGCTGCCCTCAGGGTGCCCACCAGGGCCTCGAAGATGTTGGCGCAGCGGTCGTCACTAAACAAGACCCCGAACTTCACGGTAGTTTGACCATTAGCATCTGAAATAAGGGATTAAACAATAGAAAATGAAAGGTAAATACATGTATAGGTTGATAGTTTGTAACATTGAGAGTCTGTAAGAATAATTTGAGGCATATTTGACCATTAGTGAAAAAGTTGTGAGAGTTTTTGTGTAGCAGTCCTAATACCAGTACTGGGCTGCCATGACTTTCACATACTGAGCCCATATGATGTCAGAGCAGTTCAACCAATCAGGAAAAATCCTTCCAATTTCCTGATTGGTAGAAATGCTCTGACATCTTATGGGTTTGTTTACAGTGAAATCCTCCATGATGGTGGAAATCAGACTTTCAGAGATGATATCTTAGTTGTATGAGCTCTTTATTTTCAAACATTCCCATAAATCATTAGTTTATGTTATAATCTATCTTCAAAACTATATTTTGATTATTAATTTAATGCAGTAAAAACAAATTACTTTCCAGTTGATTAGTTAATTAGTTAAATAATCAATTTTAAGTCCTTTTCTGGACAGAAATACAGCAAAACCCTCAGTGTAAGACATTAGGACAGTTGGATTATTCTGAAATAACAACCCAGTGTTCTACAGTAGAAGTACAATGATTAATCAACAACAATCAATAATCAAAACAGTTGACAATCAATTTAATTATCAATTATTGTTGCCAGATGTGATTTTCCAACAAAGTGAAGCATCTCCCTTCACTCCTATCTAATATACTTTTGTATCAGTAGAAGCTAATATCAGCAGGAAAGATGATTAATAGATGTATTTATGAATGAAGTATCCAACTTTCTTCTCTTTATTGGTCATTTAAACAAATTTACACTAAATATAAAAGCTGATGGATAAATAATAACCTTTTAATAATTACGTGATTCATAATTCAATCAGCCGGCTAATGGTTTCAATAGTTGATGATTAATGGACTATCAGTATTGGTTAGTTGCACCTCTATTCTACAGTGCCATCACTAATTTGGTCAGGTTCTGTATTTATTATATAATATTATTTTACTATCTGTGTATTTTCAGTTTTAATTTATGCAATTTTATGGCTTGAATTTATTGTTTTTAGAGTCTATTCTTTTGCAGTGTAAAGCAATTTATAACCTTGTTTCAAGAAGTGCTATAATCAATAAAGTTATTATTATCATTATTATTATTATAACGACAACAGGAAGCCTGATGCTTCACAAATAGCATAACCTAACAGTGCTGCGTGCGATCAACTGAAATACTCTCGGGGGACTGTGACCAGAGGCTCCAGTTTATTTATATTTCCACTATCAGCAGCAGTGAGCGAGCACTACTGATCAACAGCACGTGATTGTTGATGGTATATTAAAGACAAAATACTTCATTAGATATACAGCATCACAGCTTCAACTCACTTTTAGTGCCGAGTCGCTGAATCTCCTCCACCAGCAAACTTACTTCATGTGAGACATTCATTGTTTCTGGAAAGCAAAATAAACACATTACAAAAAACATACTTGTAACCTTCAAATAAATGTATTTATGATCATTTAGAATGAAGGGGTTCATCCCATTCTCCAAGCCAAACCCCATTAAAAATTGGGGAAAATTAAGTTGCATTTCTTAAAGGACACAATTGTTGAATATGGGATCTTCTTTACTAAAGTCTACCCTTCAGTTCGGCATATTCGTCATCCATCAATCAACATTCAATTAAGCAAAACTGCCAACTTTTGAATCTGACTCTGTAGCTTTGATCAAACGAAGCTAGTGAGAAGTATTTGTTGGTGCAGTGATTTAAATGAAATTAAATGGTACTTTGGTCATCAAATGTGTGCCGAATTTAAAAACAGAGGGTTGTAATTTAGATAAAGTCTGAACATTCATTCTGCTGTGGCTGAAATGTCAATAATTTCTACGTTAATTGTAGTTTAGCGATATTTATTAATGGAGTTTCGGGCTGGGATTGTTACCTTAGAAGGAAAGGTGCATTTTGGGATTTAAATCCATAAAATTCTATGGAAATATATTAAAAACTTATTTAAAAAGAAATGCACTGATATGAACACTGCATTAAACAGAAGAAGTGATTGTAGAATTAAAAATCAACCTCACGAGCTACAACATGCACAGGGCGGACTGTCATCAATGCGGAAGTGAGGGGGTTAGCCCTCACTGCTAGCATACCGGGGGCACAAATGCTGCTTGTAGTCCTTTTTATTTTAAATACATGAAGTTTTTCTTTAATGCTGAGTCGCAGTCACGATTCAAACATGTTTAAGATGCAAAAGAAAAATTTCCTGAGCCGCAGAGATGAGCTCGCCGGTAACATTAGCTCCTACCAGCAGACAAATGACAAATAAGCTGGAGTTGTTCAGTAAAAATAAACGTGGTAAACAATCTGGTAAAAGTACAACACCAAACGAGGTTAAACACAATACGTACGCGTGTATTTTTACCTGATTACTTTCTGTTCTTTTTCTTTGCAATGAGGTGATGGACGACTTTCTGATGAATCGGCACCGGTGGAAAAATGTCGCTGCGTTCAGGGGCTGCTCGGAAAATGTACACTTTAGTATCGAAGTCATGAGCCGGAAAGTGAACTCACCAAAACAACCCCAAAAGCTGTCCTGTTAATCGTTGACTTACTTACTTACTTTCTTACCGATGCCCACATGATTAAATACATTTTAATTTCCCCTGTTTTCACAAATAGTAACTTTTTGTTTATCCTTCCCATTTTCCTTGTGGTCAAATTGACCCCACTTGATGTTCAACACCTCAAAATGAAAAGCCAACATCTTTATATTTATTTGGCTTCATATTTCATGACTTTTTTTATGGGGACATAAGCTAAGATAAAAGTACAGAGTGCAAAAATGAACTGAGAATACCTAAATAATAAGAGGATAAAAAAATACAGCAATATAGAATAAGAAATGTAGAAGTAACAATTTAACAAAAAAGTACACTAATTAATTACACCGATATAGAATAAAATATTATAAAAATAGAACCAAGTATTTCAAACAAAAATGCACATATTGGTACACATAAAACTGAAAATATCATTTCAATGTCACTTACTCTGTGTAGCACCTGCATGTAATAAAAAATGTAGTCAGACATTATGTAGATCCTTTTAAAACACCAACAAGATCTTTCTCTAACATACATCCCGTATAATGTTGCCATGTGTTTTTAACAAATACAAACAATTAAGTGATCATTACCTAGTAACAACTGTAAGATGCAATTTTTTATTTTTTTTTAATGGCAAGGATTTTTTTCCCAAATTTCCCATGACACGTGAAGGTAACATTAAGCTCATCTGACTTCATCGTGACACAATGCAATACTTTCACGGGCTTTGCCCCATATAAGGTGTTGAGAGGTGGAAGATGTGTTGTCCTGCTCTCCTACCTCTGCAGACGAGTTAACTTTAACTAGTCCTCCGAGAAAGTCTCACACAGCCACTTAAACAGGTGCTAAATAAGCAATAGAAATAGGTTTAGATCATTTAAGTTCTGCATCTGTGCACATTTTAATCAAACTACTTTGTTGTACTAATCTGTATTGATTGTTTTTTTCTAAATTATTACTGATTTATTTATTTAGAAAACCCACTTTTCCGCTTTGTTATTTCAGTAGAAAGCTCTGATCTTTTTTCTTACCCTCTCTATCTCATGTATTCTTTACAAATAATAAAATGTTTGCATAGTCCCATGCTGTATTTGGAAAGTATGCCATTGAGGCTTTCAAATAGGTTTCCAGTGTCAAAGTAGAATTTAATGCCCCCTAGAATTTAAGTTTTGTGCTTCTATATGATATTCCAAAATTAATATTCTAATCACTTGGATTCAAACTGGTATTAACAGAATATAATTTTGTTTTTGAAGAAGTTATGAGGTTGTATTGTTTTTATGTGTGAATTTACATAACCTGTTTTTCTTAATTATTAATTAATAAACACACAAGAAGAAAGAAAGCTGTTTCTGAGTAACTTTTGTGAGAAACAGAGAACGGTTTTAAAAATATTACATTTCTATTCTCACTACAATAAAATATCCCGTCTCTATCCGTTAATAAGTACAGGTTTTATTTTGAAATCATTAATCCGGGTCCCTACAGGCCAAGGAAGCTCGCGCTGACTCGGACTGAAGCCCCGTGACGTCACGAAACGTCAAGCTCGCTCTTAAAAAAACTGAGAGGAGGCCGGGAGTCTGCACAGAGGCCCTTCAGAACAAAAGTCCTACTTAACTAGTTTAATTAAATGTTTGTATATTTATTAATTTTAGGTATCATTTATTAATAAATTTTTGAATACATACTTTAGTTCTACTCACAATAAATTAATATTTACTCACGTGGGTCTCTTCAGTGATGTTTCCAGTTATTTGTGTTTATCTTTACATTTATCTTCATCTAATTGTATATTTTCTATTTCTACTTCAGTAAAATAACCAGGTCTCCTCAAAAGGCCCCTGTAGCTGGAGCCACTAAAATGCCTTAAAATGTTTCTTAGAATTTAACAAGACAGGTTGATGTGACAGCTAAAAATACTGGGACCATAAAAGAAATCCATGTTAGACCACACTATGAAACAAATTTCCAGTAAATTAAATTTTAAATAAGATAGCTCAGAGCATATCGCTTTGAAATGTTTATTATAACTTGGTGCAGACCATAGACTGTGTATATTTACCATCTGTGGTGCTGTCTATGGTGCTGACTGGGATGAGTAATGTCTGGCTATACAGTCTGCCACTGTATAGCCACAAAAGCTATACAGTGGCAGACTGCTCTCACCGACAGTATGAGAAGGAGCGCAACTGCAGATCATTTATCTGTTCACCACCAGGATGACATAACAGTGGTTTATCTGGTACCTTATCTGGTGTTATTTATCTGCTCCTAGTGTATTGTTTTTTATTTTTCTATTAAAGTCAAAGAGATTGGGTAGCTGGGGGAGGGGGGTATTGTTTGGGGTCCCCAAAGTTAAAAGAGTGTAAATGTAATGTAGTTGTGGAAACAAAGTTTGTTTTCGATTGTTCATTCGTTATGATTTTTCTCATTTTCTCCAGATAACAAATTTATCTGGGGAAAACACGATAAATCATATGGAAGCCCTAAAAGGACATGATTAAGTACATTTTATATTTTCTCTGTTTTGCCATGATATCAAGTTAACTTCAGTGGTTTTCTTGAGATCTCTAGTTATGTTCAACACATAAACAAAGTTTGTTTTCTCAACATGACAAGAAAAATAACACAAGATCTGGAGAGAAGCACTGAAATAAAAAAAAAAACCTGAGAAAACAAAATGTATTTACTTAATCGTGTCCTATTAGGGCTTCTATAAGAATTTTATTTTTCTATTTTAGAATATTTTTTAGTGTATCAAAGTAAATTCTTTGGAGTCTATCTATCTATCTATCTATCTATCTATCTATCTATCTATCTATCTATCTATCTATCCTTTAATTTGAAGAGTCTCGCTGGAAGTCTCGCGTTACCTCCGCGTGACTTGACACTGGTGGCAGGAATGGCGGCTATGATTACCAGAGGAAGGAACCCAAAGACCCAGAAACTTTACTTCTAACGGCCCCGCGGAGGAATTTGTTTCTGGTGAGACCCAAAAGAACCGCCATCCCGTAACGGATTACCGGGAGAAGAAGTGCCGTTAACGGGAGATTGAAGCGGTGGATTCCCCCCGCGGGTCGTGGAGGTGGACGCACTTTGCTAGTTAGCCGACCGTTAGAGTGCCCACTGACTTTGATTCAAGGTAGCCGTTAGCTCGCCGCGCTCACTAGCCAGCTGTTGGCTACTCGGCTCGGCTGGCCCAACAAGTTAACTAAGTGACTCAGTGACACCTCCGAGTCGGGCGGACAGTGTGAGGAGACGTCCACGGAGAGAGATAGAAAGACAGAGGGACTGCACGACAACAAGTCGATCATCGCTAACCTCCACGTTAGCCTCGGCACTACTAGCTAAGTTGGGATCCCGAAGTCTCGCCCTTTTTTTCGGATCCTGCCCCAGCCATTGGCTACAAGGGCTAACCAACAAGCCAACTAGTCTGGGTGTGTTTTTTCAGGTCCAATTGGTACTACGATGGAAAGTCTAACGCTGAGTGATGTCGAGCAGAAATATTACTCGGATTTGTTCGTTTACTGCGACACGGACAACACCAAGAAAGTGGCTTCCAACGGCAGAGTTCTTGACCTTTTCAGGGCGGCCCAGCTCCCCAGCGAAGTTGTCCTGCAGGTAAGCTAGCAAGGGCTCTTTTTTATTTAAAAGGCTGTTATCACCTGGACCACAAAGCGGCGGTAATGGATGATTTATATGTTAAAATACAACTTGGCTGGAGGCTGACATGTCATCCTGGTTAGCAACGCTGCGCAGCAAAGGAGACACACCTTCTTCTGGCTAATGTGTTAGCCTTAGCCAAAGAAGAGAGACTAGGAAGTCACCCAGTTAACCACAGCTGAGAAATTGTGTCGCCAACTGGTATCTTATACACACGAGATAAGCTGGTGTATGTCCACATTACTGCCCACTCGTCCCTGTCTTCCCTCTCTATCAACATCTGCCTTTTTTATTCCTGACATGGTGGAAAACCAGACCCAGTGTCACATTGTGTACCTGTCAGTGTGATTTATAAAAGTTGTGCTATAACCTGAACAATCTCAACACCCACTGCTTCCTCTTTAAAGACTTTGTAGACATGATGCATTTGCCTCTTGCCACACTGGGCTTGCACCACAGTAATCCAACATCTCCCCACTGCTCTGTTAACTATGAGTCATGAGTAGCCAGTTAAAACTGCAGCAGCCCATTCTTGTGACTCCGGGTCTCTCGGCAGGCCAATATTTGCAGTTTGTGAGTCAGCATCCTTTTTCAAG